>CATIWQ010045615.1:0-20086 GCA_949673415.1 Euphorbia schlechtendalii
AAAAATAAGTCTGCTGGATTGAAAACCTGAAAGGGCGGTCCAGGTAAAAATTAAGACAAGGTTCGATAGATTGAAAACCCGCAAGGGCGATCTATGCAAAACTTAGAACCAAAGAAATATCAAATTCATCATCTCCTCTTCGGAACGGTACGAAACATCATATACCTTCAACACTTCAGACAAATAGCTTCCAAGCGATCATCATCGACACAACGCAGGATCAACGATTCATCTGGACTTTCCTCAAATCAGATCCAAGCTATGAACTAGAATCTGATTCAACAAACCCATGGTTGTCGCTTTGAGGGAGTCATCCATGGAATCCCTAACAAGACAAGTCATAGGGGCAACCATGCACAAGAGAAGGCTCTTCAACAAACGAAGCACACGATACCTACAATAGACGAACATACATCATATGATAAATATTGTTCATACATAAAAACATGCATACATAACATTCGCATCATGTCATTTACAGGTAAAGATGATGCCTCCACCTCCACATGAGGAACCTACAAGCAAGACGATGGCCCACTCAAGCCTAAAGTCAACATTGCAACAAAAGCCTCCTACAACAGAGCGGTTCTCGAGACATTCTCGAATTTCTATTAAACTTATTTATTCTTCATGTTTTAATTTCTGATTGAAGGGGAAAAAATTTTTTCTTCGCATAAACTCAATCAAATAATTAAAACATTCATCATAAAATGTTAACTTTATCTTTTTCTCTGAACTTGTCATAGGGAAACAAGTCAACATCCTATTAAGGAAATTCAAAATATAACCGAAGAAGGAAATGGTTATCTAGAAGGCTGAAGAAAGAAACAGCCTCATTTATCAACCGAAGAATGAAACAGTTACTGACCACAACAGGGACGCCGTAGAAAGAAACGGTCAACCCGCCCACAAGGGGCATCAAACACCTAAGGGATTCTGAAGGAGGAGACGAACAACTCTATGAAGACACAACGCTAGAAAGGAAGGCCTATGTCACCACCAATTTGGAATAAGAAGTCGCTAGCCACACCAGTCAGGTATATTCTCAATCCCCCCGCTCTTTTCGTGTGATAATACTGGTTATACAACCAGCAATTATCACACGAGGGGCAACTGTGAGCACAGGATTTTGTACCAGCTTGCGCGTTCAATGATGATGGCTTTTCGGGAAACTTATCCTCGAATCACACAATTTTCGACCGTCCGATGATTGCCAAAAACCTAGCGAGCTCGCCAGGACTCTGACGAGCCTCACAAGAATCCTGGCGAGCTCGCCAGAACCCTAGCGAGCCTCGCCAGACCTTGGCGAGCCTTGCCAGGCCCATTGGTGAGGCTTCCCTCGCCAATGATCTTGGCGAGGCCTTACCATGCTCTTGGTGAGGCCTCGCCAAGACGCTGGCGAGGCTTCCTCTCCAGCCTTCCTGTTTTGGTTTTTTCGGGATTTTTTTCTATAAATAGTCGGGTCATTTTCAGTACATGGGGCTTGAAAATTCAGAGAGAAAAATCCTCTCTTTCAGAACGAAAAATAAAAACAATATTTCTTACGTTCATCTAACTTTTTCTTGGATCTAAAACACTTTCGGATCTCAAATTTCTTCATCTTTTTATAAAGTTTCTTCATCTTTTCTTCTTAAATCCTCATATATTCTCGGGTCTAAAATAAATTCAGAACCCAAGTCTGATTATCTTTTGGATAAATAAACACATTATTTTCCAACCAACCAATTCTTTTTTCCAATTAAATTACACTAAAACTCCAAGAATTAAATGAAGATTTTTGGACTTTTACATCAACCTTTTCAATTAAACAAAAACGAACGAGGAACGCTCCCGGGGATGGAACGGACGCGCCGAAGTGGATTCACTACAAAAGGGTAAAGCCTCTGAGTTCCTAGAGTTGCTTATTTTGTGCTCCTCCTTTTCTTCTTAATTTCATTCTGCATGTGAACCTAAGAATCATTTTATTTTATTGTGAATGTTGTAATTCTCTTCTTCCTCTTTTATTTCTTTTTAATTTTTGTATTAGAATACCCCCACGAAGGGAATAAAATATATTCCCGGTTAACAGACCTCACCTTTTGCCATGCAGTCATTTTCACTAATAAAATTGACCAACATACGTGTAAATAAAAATGAACTGTTTTTATTTAAATTAACAACTTTAAATCGCTGATGTTTTAATTAGGCCACACGGGCCTCGCCAAAATCAAATCGAGCATACGTGATATATCCCCTGTGCTAACCTTTTTGGATGCAGGCTAGATGTGTGTTTAGGATTTATTTTCCTTCGGGTATTGCACATATTTTGCAGAAAATGTAATTAATAGGGTAGCGGGCGGTTGCATCCCCCGATTTTTGAAAGCCTTGTAATTTTACTTTTCCGCATTTACTTTCAGCATTTACTTACTGTTTTGTGGATGGTTTATTTTTCTGTTTTATGGATGGTTTATATTTCGCAATACGTTAACCATGCATTTAACTCCAAAAACAACCTAAGTGCGAATATGCATAATTAAAAGAAAATGGTTTTCTGTAAATGTAATATATTGTGATCACTTAAGAAATAAGCAACTTATTCCGGACCCGAATCTCTGTGTCTTGGTGGGCCGTCCCCCGGACGTTAAGCCTCATAGGACTGTAATTCCTGGAAAGAGCTAATCCAGGTGGCGACTCCACACTGAGAGACTGCGGATTCGAGTTCGAACAGATCAAAAAACATTTTCACCTTTTTCTCTTTCAAACCTTTTTTCCGGGTCCCAGACCTGGTGCTTTTTCTTCTTTTTCCAAACACCCCGGTGGACCGCGCCTATGAAATCCGCGCACTCTCGGCCCACCGCTCCGTGTCGCTCACTCACACCATCGTTTTATCTTCTCTTTGTAGATCTTTGCATTTTCATATGATGACAAACGTAGTTCTTCTAACGCATTTAAATCCAACTTTCTTCTTTCACCAGCTTTGTGTAAATCCATATTCAAATTCTTCAAAGCCCATAAAGCCTTATGCTCTAATTCTACTGGTAAATGACAAACCTTTCCGTAAACCAACCTATAGGGTGTCATACCAATAGATGCTTCTTAAAAGCTATTTAGTAAGCCCATAATGCATCATATAACTTATTAGACCAATCTTTCTTAGAATTCGAGATAGTCTTTTCGAGAATCCGCTTAATTTCTCGATTTGAGATTTCTACTTGACCACTAGTCTGAAGGTGATATGGAGTAGCAACTTTATGATGCACTCCATACCTTAACATCAAGCCTTCAAAAGTCTTATTGATGAAATACGAGCCTCCATCACTAATAATGGTCCTAGGAACTCCAAATCTACTGAATAATTGCTTAAGAAACTTAGCAACTACTCTAGCATCATTCTTACTATATGTGCTAGCTGTAACACATTTCGAACATAATCAACTGCAACAAGAATTTAATTATTACCATTGGATGTTGGAAATGGTCCCATGAAATCTATACCTAAAACATCAAAAAGTTCCACTTCTAAGATGTTTTTTAATGGCATCTCATCCCTTCGACTTATATTTCCTATTCTCTGACAATTATCACAATTCTGAACAAAATCTTTAACATCCTTGAATAACGTTGGCCAATAAAACCCAATTTCTAGAACTTTAGCAGCGGTTTTTGCTGGTCCTAAATGTCCTCCATATATGCTATCATGGCAATGACTTAAAACTGAAGAAAAGTTAGTATCATCTATACATCTGTGAATAATACCGTCGTCACAAACTTTAAACAAGGGTCATCCACATAAATGATCTAATATCCTTAAGAAATTTCTTTTTACCATTAGAATGTAAATCAGATGGTAAAGTATGCGTTACTAAGTAATTTACAAAGTCTGCATACCATGGATTAATAGTATGTTTGACAGACATAAGATTTTCATCTGGAAAGAATTCATTAATATCACCAGTTTCACCTATAGGTCCCTTATCATCTTCTAGACAAGATAAGTAATCAGCTACGGTATTCTCACTTCCCTTTTTGTCCCTTATTTCTAAGTCAAATTCTTGTAAAAGAATGATCCACCTAATTAATCTAGGTTTGGCATCTTTCTTAGCAAACAAATATCTCAAAGCAGCATGATCTGTATAAACTATTACTTTAGATCCAATCAAATATGATCTAAACTTGTCACATGCATATATGATTGCTACCATCTCTTTTTCCGTAGTTGTGTAATTGAATTGTGCATAGGACAAAGTGTGACTCGCATAATAAATTGCATGCAAATTCTTTTCATACCCTTGACCTAAAACACAGCCAACAGCAAAATCACTAGCATCACACATCAATTCAAATGGCAGAGTCCAATTTGGTTTCACAATTATGGGTGCTAAAATTACTGCTTGTTTTAAAATGTTGAAGGCTTTTAAACGATCATCAAAGAAATCTAATTTCACATCTTTAACTAATAAATTAGTTAAAGGTTTAGCTATAACTGAAAAGTTCTTAATAAACCTTCTGTAAAATCCACCATGGCCTAGAAATGATCTTATTCCCTTAAAATTTATGGGAGTAGGTAATTTCTTGATAATTTTGATTTTTTGCTATATCTACATGAATTCCCTTCTCATCTATCTTATGATCTAAAACTATACCTTCATTAATGATAAAATGATATTTCTCCTAATTCAATACCAAATTAGTTTCTTCACATTATCCAAAGTTTCTAGACATTTTTCAAAAGAATCTCCATATACAGAGAAATCATCTAGGAAAACTTTCATAATATCCTCCACATACTTACTAAAAATAGCAAAAACACACCTCTAAAAAGTAGCCAAAGCATTGCACAACCCAAAAGGCATTCTTCTATAAGCCAATGTACCAAATGGACATGTAAAAGTGGTTTTATCTTGGTCATCTGGTTTGATATGAATTTGAAAATATCCAGAGAATCTATCAAGAGCACAGTAAAATGCATGACCGGATATCCTTTCCAACATTTGATCTATAAATGGTAAAGGGAAATGGTCTTTCCTAGTGGCTGCATTTAATTTTCTGTAGTCTATGCAAACTCTCCATCTAGTTGTTGTCCTAGTAGGAACTAGGTTACACTTTTCATTTTGAACTACAGTAATACCTCGTTTTTTCAGAACATATTGAACAGGACTGACCCATTCACTATCTGAAATTGGATAGATAATTCCTACATCTGGTAACTTAATAATCTCCTTCTTAACAATATGAGGATTTAATCTTCTTTGCCTTTCTATTTTAGGTTTACTATCATTTTCCAAATTTATGGAATGCATTACTATATTAGGGCTAATCCCTCTAATATCGGAAATATGCCAACCAATACTCCTGATTCTACCCTTTATTGTTTCAAATAATGCTTCTTCCTACAGTCCAGATAACTTACTAGAAATGATAATGGGTAGGCTATTGTTATTTCCTAAAAATGCATACTTCAAATGACTAGGTAATTGCTTCAATTCTACTAAGGGTGGTTTATCTATAGAAGGTGGTGTAGGTTCATCCTCTCTAACTAATTTTTTAGTTTCAGAGGAATATTCTAAATTTTCAAGATATTCAGATGTTGACTCTTCATGAGATGTGACATGATAAATTTCATCTACTCATGTATCAATTAGATTATCAATCATGTAATCACCACAAAACTTACCCCAATGCATATTAGTAAACATTTTGACACAAAACAAAATATAATAACAAAAAAATATATAAATAAAATAAAAGTAAAATAAAAACATACCGTAGTCTCCAAATATATGATCTCTAAGAACGCACTTGCCTTTCCCGGCAACGACGCCAAAAAATTGATCGCAAGGTTTTAACTTTACTAATTTAGATGGCTTGTATTCGATGATGAAGCCAAAAACCTTGTTCCCCACCTTTCTACCGATAAGATAAAATTTCAAAATACGAACAGGTGCTGTCAATATCACTTATCAAAATTGAAAAATGGTGACCCTGCAAGTATACAGTTTCGATGTAGTTTTAAAAGATATCGATCTCACAGGGAAGGAATTTGGTTCTAAAGACCAACTAGAGTTACAAGGTAAATGAAAATATGAAATTTATATTAGAGGGGTTTGGATGATAGACGGATGAATGGATAGATGTATGAACAGACTAGAGAAGATGTAAAATATAGAGATATTCCTACGAACAAGTTTAATAGGGAAAAACATGCAAAATCATCAAGAATATTTCGTACATTAGATTACTTCAACAAATAAGGTTCTAGACGCCCTAATATTCAATAATTCACCGTAGAGCAACACATGAGATGACTTTTCTAGATCTAGGGTAAACGAATTATGACACTTATAAGAACCTGGATAACTATATTACTATGCTTAGTACGGGCCGCTCTCATATAATCATATTTAGCAAGTTACCATTCCAAAAATGTTGACTCACTAAACAGCGTTATAATCACATATCCAATTATTATACACAAACTTGTTAACCTCGAAATCACTCTCAAAATTAACTCAAAAGCATATAACTTGATTAATATAAATGATGCAAAACAAATCACTCGTTATGACACATAGACATATCATAAACTTTGAAATAGAAAATATAAGTAGAAAATAAAGTAAAGTTGTAAGGTATGCAAGTGAAAGCTAAAGTTGATCAAACTGTATCCACTCTTTAATGGGAGTTGTCAATTCCCGCAATTCTTGCGTCTACTTTGAATCCAGTATTGACTCGTACAGAACCTCCGCTAGAATGCTATTCTTTGTGAATCTCGAATAAAAGAATGTTGAAGAACGAAAACTTTTATTGATAAGTGCTTTGCAATTACTCATACAACAAATGCTTGAATTTGTGTAAAAATATAGTGATCGAAATAGGAATCGAATCACTTATACATTTTTCTCGCTAAGACTTTGAACATAGCGAAATCTAGCTATTACACTCTATCTATACACGCACACTATTATTCAATGCATTCTAATCATGCCATAACCATGCACCACATGTGCCACCACGAAATTGTTGAGTTTTGAACCCTATTTATAGAGTATGAAGGGTTGCGTCTATCCAAACGAAGAGTCTTGTTCATTGGCGAAGAGTTGCATCACTTCAATATGATTGGATGCAAAGATTCATCCTCATCCACAATGGAAAAACACATTTTCATGATTGGTTAACTTCCAAAAGGTGTCTTTTCGGTTGGCGGTTGATCGTTCTTATCCGGCGGTTGAATGAAGAGAAGAGTTTACCAAAAACCATCAAGATCGCGACCGCAAATGTATGTCATGTCCGTGAATACTTGGTTGGCAACTTCTTGTTGTGAAGGTTAACAAGTCGCGACCGCGATATATGTGTCATGATCGTGACATGCCTTTTTCACATGATTCCTCTTTGCGATTTCTACCGATCTTTGACATCTTCGATCTTTTGCTAATTCCTCAAGTTCTACATATATTTTTGCATATTTTTCACTCTTTTTCCATAGAATTTCACTTTTGTTCATTTTACTTCTATGATTTACTTAGTTTCTGCATTTGCATAAAAAATAACTACATACCACGTGAAATCTTTTATATGAAGTATATAATGAAACAAAACCATATCATTTTATGATTAAAAATATCATAATTATAAGTGTAATTATACACTTATCAAGAGACCCCCACATGTCACAATACAAGCATGAACTTTGTCCGAATGAAAATACACTGGACAAATATCCCGAAAGAAAATATTTTACAAAATGTGAAAAGCATTTCGCCAGTTCACATTCTAGGAACGGATTTAAACATACCTTTTGACGAGGCCCAGCACATTAGAAAAGTGTCCCTCTTAGACTATCCTTGTGAACAACAATCTAAACAAAAGGATAACAAAAACAAAACATTATGATAACAGATAAGTTATTTTTCATCCCTATTAGTTCCCTATATCCAGCAACGTAACAACTATCTAATAGTTATAGCGCACTAAACATAAGGATACATAGAAATCTAAAACTGGACTCAAACAAGCAATAGTAACACTGCTTAAATGAAATTGACCAACTGGGAATCAACTTGTTTGAAAAGCTTTCATTCTCCTCAATAAACTTCTAAAAGGGAATTAAAAATTGCAAAAGTACGCCATCCTGTAGGGGCACAAGAGTGCCAAAAATGAAGAGAATGCTAACCTTATGGGGAACCATGTCATCCATATGAACAAAGTATTGCCTGAAAAACAAAAGATGGATGAAGTGAACATCATTAACAACTAAGAGAAAATTAGTAACGTTAGTGAAGGTTAATCAACTTACTTAACAACAGAGTATGCACGATTATCTTGTAAGGGATTGGGATAAGTCTATTATACAAACCCACATAGAAATGTAAGCACCGCATAAAAATTAAAGAACAAACAAATCAACATAATCCATCATATAAACTACTTCAAAAGAAAATTTCATTGCCAGAAGTCAGAATTAAACGTGGGTTTGACAAAAAAGTATGAAATCATGTTGATGCAAAGAACTACCAATTAATGATAAAAGATGTACACTGAAATGTTTAGTAATATTGATCATTCATTACAAGGTTTGGATATTATATCAAAACTTTTTCTTTAAGGGAATAATTCAATAAAATTAGGAAGATTGCTAAACCTTAACCATTGCAATATGTTCAATGCCATCTATTATATATCTATAACAGCAAGCAGCAAAAGGACCCCACATCGTTGGTATCCGGGCAGCAAAAAAACGCTCTACTAATTTCTCTCTTTTCCTCCTATACATGTCAATTACATAACCACTTCGATATTTCATTGATCATAATTAACAAATGCAATGCAAGCTCAACTGAAAATCCATCAAATTTCACACTATGACCGTACAACAAGATAAGACACCTTTGAAGAAACTTAACTAATTAAAATTGAGAATACTGCGAAGCTCCGAAAATAATGTGGAGCAGTTAACTGATTAGATCAGCAATAGATATAATTTTGAAATTCTCTGGTTGTGCAAACTCGCGAATCTTTGGCAATCTAGCCATGGTGCCATAGTCTTCAAAGATCTCACATAAAACTCCAACTGGTTGTAGTCCAGCTAGAATAGAAAGATCAACAACATCCTTTGTGTGTGTGGCCAGCTCTTTTCAAGACATTGCCTGCCACCTCAAAAACCATTAAATATCTTTATTATGGATTAAAATTTGTTATTCCAGTTCATGACCTAAACCTATGACAAATTTTCAAAACTACTAAATTCTCGCAAATTGCAAACAGATTCCTTCTCCCTCATATATCAGCAGTAAGAAAGTTTCCAAACAAAGATACCTGCATAAAAAAATCGAAATAAGCCTCCATGTCACCATCACAGCTCCCGACTATACCCATTAATATTCCAATTAAAACCTTCGACTGGAAATTAAGCACTTGAACTTCAATTTGAACTTCAAAACGAATCCTTCTCGGGACATGAGCAGAATGATTTCTAAGCAGAAATTCGGTCAAATAAAAACTATTATAGCATACGGAAACAGATCTAAAACTTGATTTATACAAAATAGAAACCCAACTAATTAACCCTATTTCACTAACATTAACACGACATTTAAATCCTAAATCGCAATCAAAAGGAGAAAATCATCATACCCTCGAATTCTACTGAATACAAGTCATGAATCTTTATAGCGTCGGAGTCAAGGAGAATGGACAGTGATGCAAGGAAAATAGCTTGCCGGATCTTAGCCGGAGTATTAGATCGGAAAACACAAAAAATAGGAACAGAAGAAGCTTATGAACAGAGAACAGAGGAAGAAGCAGGGAATTAGGGAAGGAAGGGAATCTCAATTCTATTCATCAATATCCAACATAACATCACAAAATTAACTAATCTTGGTTATATAGCCTTTTACAGAAGATTCCAGAAGCTAATTAACAAAACAATTAAACGTCACAGAAGTTCAACAGAAATCTCAGCTTTATTTTCCTCATATCAATCCTATCCCGTTAAGAACCTTGACCGCAAGGTTCATCAGCCCCTATCTATGGACTTCCTATGTATAACATGAATATGGACATGAATCTCTATTCCTTGAAGCTTAGTTATGCCTATACGTTCATAGATCTTCTTTTTTTCCAAAGTTTTCATCGATTCTTCTGCTGGATACAATTTGTAGCTGCCTCCAGTCAACAGTTCAAATATTTCACCTAACAGAGGCTTGAGCTTAGCCGCAGATTCTTCAATTTCTTTGTCAGTAAGAGACTGGAACTTTGAATTTACAGCAAGTTTTCCACTGGTAAATAGCTCGGAGGTCACATTTTTCAGTAGCTCGTAACCTAATTTTGTTTGGAGCTCAAGTACATCGCCATTAACCGGTTGAAGCTCCGATTCTTCAGCCATGACAAGTGGAAGCAGAGATCCATTGCCGGTAGGAGGTAGCTCGGATTCATCAACCTCAGAGGTATCTTCTTCTTCAGCTAACCTTTGCCTAAACTTTAAGAACTCTTCATGGATTATAGCTCGAATCTCCAATTTCAACTCCAATTTCAGTTGATTCATGGTTTTGTCAATAATTTCTTTGAAATCCTCAAACGACATTGTGGAAGCCGGATCCGAGAGCCGAACCTCTCTGATACCAAATGATGCGAGGAAAATAGCTTGCCGGATCTTAGCCGGAGTATTAGATCGGAAAACACAAGAAATATGAACAGAAGAAGGTTAAGAACAGAGAACAGAGGAAGAAGCAAGGAATTAGGGAAGGAAGGGACTCTCAATTCTATTCATCAATATCCAACATAACATCACAAAATTAACTAATCTTGGCTTATATAGCCTTTTACAGAAGATTCCAGAAGCTAATTAACAAAACAATTAAACGTAACAAAAGTTCAACAGAAATCTCAGCTTTATTTTCCTCATATCAGACAGCGGGATGGAGCAGCAGCCGGAGAAATAAGCAATAGAGATGGGAGTGAGTTGCAATCAAAAGGGGAATTAAGGCAGTGAATAAGGGGTTCGGGGATGGGTTTCAATTTGGGGGGAAAAACTGTCGCTCTGGAAAAGAATAAGCAGGAGGGAGAATAGATGGGTATATATACCATATTTATTTTAAGTAAATGTTATTTTTTATTTAATTTTTTGATCCACAATGTAAGCGACAAAATGTGTTATGGAAAAGTGAAATTTTTACACTTTCTTTGTTATTGTAATGCCGAGTCACAATTTTTTAAATGTGTTGCGACAAATCAATATTTTCTTCAAAATTACAACACTTTCATGTAACACCAATCATTTTAGTTGCAACATGTCATTTATGGGGGAAATTATATTAAGGATCAGGTCTAAGGACCTTTTCTCATGCATGGATGATATGTGTCCTATAAAACTACTTTATGCTATTATTTTCAATTATTTTAATGGTTTATGGGACATATATCATTCATGCATGAAAAAAGATTCTTAGACCTGGTTCTTAATATAATTTCCCCATCTATGGTGTAGTGTTCCCTATGACCTTTGAATTTGTTCGTTGATTGTCTCAAACCTCTTGTGTGTTCCTTCAGCAAGAGCATTGTACAAGTCATAAGGATTCCTTTGTTGTGGAGGATTATTGAACTATTGTTGTGGCATGAATTGCTATTGAGGTAGTCTCGGCATGATTGGTACCATTGGTAAAGGTCTCAAAACAATCTAATATGTAGTCATTATTACCCTATCCCAATGCAAGATTTTCTCGTCATATGGTTTGATTCCTTTGTTGAGATGGAACATAAGCTGCTTATTCCTATAGTACCTCATTGCATTGACTTGCTTAGCTATGGATTATATATACGAGAACATTCATTTATTGCATGGTTGGTCATTGCGCAAATCTCACATTCTTTTGCAACTTCATGCTTGACATCCATAGCGTGGACAAACTTGAATAAGTTATCTATCTTATCACTGAGATGATAGCCATTGATCTTGTTGACTTTCCTTGCGTTAGATTTGTGGTCACGACCACTAAATTGTTATGAATTATCATCCATAGTCTTTATGAGGTCACAAGATATGTTATTGGGGACTTGCTGATAAGGGCTCTTCCACTAGCTCCATCAATGATTGTTTGTCTGGTCTCGGGGGG
Organism: Euphorbia schlechtendalii; assembly: GCA_949673415.1. NCBI lineage: Eukaryota > Viridiplantae > Streptophyta > Magnoliopsida > Malpighiales > Euphorbiaceae > Euphorbia > Euphorbia schlechtendalii. The sequence continues at coordinate 12,087 of CATIWQ010045615.1, forward strand.
TCGTTCATAAAAGATTTGGACTAGGGCTTGTGGTGTGAATCCATGAGGAGGGCAACAAGCGATAAGGTGCTCTTCGATTCCTTAACTCTGATATCAACCATGGCCGCTCCATCGTCGCCATCTCTCCACCACACAGTCACTGCTCGCCCTTCACTGTTTTCAATTCGTTTTTAGCTCTGCCTTTTGCTGTTTGTCAATTCATTTTTCACTTAGTGGTTCTCTCCAAATTTTATTCGAATTTGTCTGGTGAGTTTATCTTAATTTCGTTTTTGTTTTATTATGGTTTACGTTTTTCACACTAGCTTCATTTCGTATGTTCATTGTTGTTTGTAACTGGATCTTGAATATAGATGAGAGCGATCTGCACTGTAGGCGATATTTCCTTGAATTTTTCGTTTTCTACTTTTTAGGGTTTCAATATCTGATTGAGTTTTTTCTCAAATTGTTTTTAGATTCTTTTCTTTTCGATCAATGATATTGTAAGCGTTGATTAATTAATTTTAATATTCTTTTGGCGATTTTAAGTTAAGTTGTTTCAGTTGTCACATTTTTTATGGATAAATTCATTCCTATTGAAGCTCTGAGTGCAGTTTTTGCATATCATGCATTTCCATCATCGATTGAAAATACTCCCTTTATGGATTTCAAATTATGCTTTTAAATAGGTAGAACATCAAAATAAATTTTGATTGAAACTTAAAAGAGTGAATGGCATCCTTCTATTGGTTAAGGAATGAGCTTGAATTGAAGAAGTTCAATATGTAAACCGAGTTTAAGTGAATTGTGCTTTTGAAAAGATTCTCAAATGCAATTTCAGCGCACCTACCTTTAATTCATTATGAGCAGATTTAGAACTTCTTGAAATTTTTGTTTTTTTATCTGTATTGATAAATATGAGAAAATGCTACATGTACGTATGTAGATGGGTAGATGGCGTGCAGATAAAAAAAAGTATAGAATTTTATGTTCCCAAATATGTAAAATATTTAATGGACTGGATTGCAGTGGCATGCTTTCAGATGGGTCTTTTTAGTGAAGCTGAAGCAGCAATGGTGCCTCTGTTAGGTAATTAATAGGTTAATAGTTGAATAGATTTATGAATTAGAATAAGCAATTTTGCTATTTTATCCTATGTGCCAAATAGGAAGAGTTAGTTACTCAATTTTGTATAAATTCAGTATTATAACCGAGAGTTAATCAATTAATGAATATACAAGCAATTCTCTTTTTCTCTAATCTCAATCTCTCAATTACATATCATTCTGATTATGTTCTTTTCTCAGTTAGTCACGAAGTAAGGCCTCTAACTTGACAGCCTCATAACCAGACTGATTCTGAGGTTCCATTTTTTCATAAAGATATTATGCTTGTTGAAACACGAAGTGAATTGTGTTTGTTATAGATGGTCATCTCATTGGTTTAAAATTCGGAATGCATTTGTTGCTAAGAGCAACTCCAACCCATACCACCTTTTTTCACATCAAATCCTATTTTCCTCCATAATGTGTTGCTACAGTGTACACATCTCCAACCATTCACTCCAAATTTTTGCACCAAACTAAAATATTATTATTTTATTACTTTCTACCTAACTTTTATTATTATTAAATTCCATTATACCTACATACATACATATATATAAATTAACATAACCACTTACAAATTAAAATATAAATATGTACATATTAATTTCTATAAACCATTTTACAATATTATAAAATTTAAAAAAATTATTAATTTAATAAAAAAAATAATATTATAAATAATAGATATTAAACAATACAACAAACTAACATAAACATATCATTGAAATACATAAAAATACAATAATTTCACACTAAAACATAATTATAAAAATAAAGGTACAACAAAAACACTAACACATAATTAAAATGCATAAAAGTACAACAAACACACTAGCACATAATTAAAATGCAACAAAATAACAATAACATGTAATTATATCACAAAAAAACTAAAACTTTTTAATTAGAATACTCCTCCTATAGATGCTCAATCAATGCTGTCCGGAGTTCACGATATTTTGTTTCATCCCTAATTTGCTGGTGTCGACGGATGAACTCTTTGAATTGAACATTATAATCTTGAGCCTCATCTTCATTATCATCTTCATCTACAGATATGGTAGGACGAGGAATTGGTAGTTCTACATCACATTCATCTTCAATTATCATATTGTGAAGGATAATGCAAGCCTTCATGACATCATGCAATTGACATTTTCTCCAAAAACGTGCAGGATTTGCAATGATTGCGAATCTAGACTTCAGAACCCCAAATTCATGCTCAACATCTTTTCTACATGCTTCTTGCATCTTTGCAAAATGCTTATTCTTTCTCCCTTGAGGGGCCTTTATTGTCTGAACAATAGTGGACCATTTCGGTATATTCATCGGCCAAATAATATCCCACATTGAATTCCTTTCCTCCAATTGTGTAATTGACTGGCGGAGCAATGCCATTAGCAAGATTAGAGAATAAGTTAGATCTGTCTAACACATTGATGTCATTATTCGAGCCAGGCATACAGAAGTAAGCATGCCATATCCATAGATCATAATCAGCAACAACTTCGAGAATGATAGATGGAGTTCCTAATCGACCGCTGAATTGCCCTTGCCATGCTATTGGACAAGCCTTCCATTCCCAATGCATGCAATCCAAACTCCCTAACATTCCCGGAAATCCATGACTTTTTTCAATATGTAATAATCTAGCAATGTCAACGGCGTTTGGTGATCTAAGATATTCTGTAGAGAAAATTTCTATAATTGCTCGGCAGAATCTTTTGAAGCTTTCAAGTGTAGTGGACTCAGCAAGAGTAGTAGAATCATCAAGTGCATCTGCGGGAATACCTAATGCCAGCATTCACATTGCAGTAGTAATCTTTTGTTGAGTTGAAAAACCAAGTTTACCAACAGCATCACGACATTGTACGAAGTAATGATCATGTTGCTTGACAGCGGTACAAATTCGAAGGAATAAGTCACGACGCATTCTGAATCTTCTTCGAAAAATTTTATCATCATGTATGGGATTATCACAGAAATAATTCAAATACATATTGTAATTTGATCCTTCTCTATCACGGTAGACCAAATTGTGACCTACCACTGAGCCACCATGGGATGTATTGCTACTTTTTTTTATTTTCTTGAAATTGCTTAGATAACAATTCAGTTTGCATATGAGCTTCTTCATCTGATGACATGTATGCATCATCTTCATTAGCAAACGGATTGAAATTGCTATCCATTTTCTAGAATTTAGAAGAAAAAGGAATAAGGAATATGAAAAGGAAAAAGAAATGAGATATGTTGTGAATGAAAAAAATCCATGCATGTTTCTTACTTAAAGTAGTGTTGGTGCATGTTGACAATCCATGTGACAATGAAGATGGATGATTTAGATGCGTTATTAAATATCTAAAGGTCATGAATGTATAAATTTGTGTTTCTTTACAATACACTTTGGCTATCCATGTGACATAAGAGATGGACGGTTGAGATGAAGTAAAAAAGTCCAAGTTGGCAATCCTTGTAACTTTAAAGATGGATGGTTTAGATGCAGTAAAAAAAATCCGATGGTTGAGAATTTACCCATGTGTGTTTGTTACAAAAATCCACGTTGGCAATCCTTGTAACTTCAAAGATGGATGGTTTAGATGCAGTTAGAAAAATCTGATGGTTGAGAATTTACCCATGTGTGTTTGTTAAAAAAATCAAAATTGGCAATCCTTGTAACTTTAAAGAGGTTTAGATGCAGTAAAAAAAATCCGATAGTTGAGAATTTACCCATGTGTGTTTGTTAAAAAAATCCAAGTTGGCAATCCTTGTAACTTTAAAGATGGATGGTTTAGATGCAGTAAAAAAAATCCGATGGTTGGGAATTTACCCATGTGTGTTTTTTAAAAAGTCCAAGTTGGCAATCCATGTTACTAATTATTCATTGATCTTCAATTTTTTTCCTTATAAATATAGGCACTTAGACTTTAAACTTCACTTCAACTTTCTAACCTATATTCGAAACACCTTATCAACACTTACAATTTTCTTTCAAAAAATGACATCTCGTGGAGAAAACTTCAAAGTTCCTGAAGATGTATTGTTATATTCGATTTATGTACATTGTGTTCAAGATCCAATTATAGGAAAAAACCAAAGCAAAGAGCAACTTTGGATGCGCATTGCGGAGATATATAATGGTAGGAAAGAAGCTAATTGGTTGGACAGGAGTGCACGATCATGTGAGAGCTGAGTCAAAAAAATTGAGAAGCATGTGAAGAAGTTGATGGGTAGCATTAGACAAGTCGAAAACTCCAACCCTAGTGGTGCATCCGATGTGGACATTGTAAGTAACATTTGTTTGACAAATAACAATTTTGTATTAATATATATATATATATATGTGTGTGTGTGTGTATTTGCGTGTGCGCTCGCATGTTAATATTATTTAATGATTTTTAGATGCAACAAGCAAAAACTTTAATGCAAACAGAGAAAGAATATAAATCCAGATTTAAGTTTGACCATGTTATGGGAGTGATGAAAGATTTTGTCAAATTTGAAGATAATGTCCAAACTTTAAGAAAGAAGGCAAGAGCCTATATGGATGCACAAGTTTCTTCATCATCAATCAATCAAGATTTTGAAATACCCCAAGATGATTTTCCAACTCAAAGCTCACCAGGTTTGTCTAATTTCTCAATTGACTTGAACCAGGGTTGTTCTAATCCAAATTTTTCTGGAAGACCAATAGGAATAAAGAGAGCAAAACAACAAAAGGCAAGTGAAGCTCAGATAGATAGAGCTACTCGTAAGAAGGAAGAACACAATGAAAGGATTATGGCGTTGATTGAAAAATCAAATGAGATTCATAGTCAACAATTGGATTTTAAAGTTTTAATGACTGATACTTCCAAAATTTCAGATCCACTTGTTCGTAACTTCATTATAGAAAGACAAACTCAAATTGCACAAAAAAGAATGGGTTCAACAACTCAAGCACCAACATCATCTTCACCAAATCCGAATCGTAATGTTGATGAGTTTGGTTATCTTAATATGCTTCAAAATATTGACAACAATGACATACCACCTTATTGAAGCATATTAGATATTATGCATTATATTATATTATAGTTGTAATGTTTAAGGTTAGATGTTAAGTCTAATTAATGTAATGTTATTTTTTAGGTTTTAATGTTAAGCCTAATTAATGTAATGCTAATGTTTATTATATATAATCCGTGTTTATTTTTATTATATTATTTAATCAATAATAATATAAATTAAATAAAATTCTTGTTAATACAATAAATAATATTAATTGTTATTCCATGATACTCAACATTACAAAATATTGTATCAAGTAACAAATCTAAAATTATAATAATCACAATTACAAAATTAAATTTACAATACCATATTTACAAAATTATTAAATAAATTAATAATTACATAACATAAAATAACACATACAAAATTATAAAAAATTATATTACAATTTTTTTTGTTAACACAAAACAATTACAAAATAAAACAATAATCAATTAAATATTTAAAATAAAACTAAAAAAAAAAAAAAAAAAAAAACAATTCAGCAACATCAAAAAATGGTATTGCTAAGCAATTCTCCTCCAACCCCACATTTGGCATGGGGTTGGAGTTACCCTAACATGGGTAGCTGGAATATTAAGCGAATTAAGGTTTTGAGCTAGTGTCATAATAATAATAATGGATTATTTTACGGTAATTAAATCATATACCCAAAAAAAATATATTTTATTGCTTTTACAATAATGAGAAATTAATATGCACTTTGCTATTTTATTAAATTCTTTTTTGTTTTTACCCTTATTCTCTTGTAACTACCTTCTTTCTTCTATCTAATTTGAATTTTACAACTTCAAACCTCCATATCTCATAAACCGTTGATTTTTTTGAATCGACTCTTTGAAATATTTTGTTCGTTTTAATTTTATCTTTAAAATGACATACACTTTGAATTTTTTGAAAAAATAAAAAATTTATCGCAATCTTAAACAGTATAATAGCTGTATAATAAAAAATCATAATTTTTCATGAAGACGTTATACAAAGTATAAGAGTGATATAATGTTATTTAAAAAGAATATATAGAACAAATTATACCACTCTTATGTCATGTATAAATGCCTTCATGAAAAAGCAATAAAAACAGGTTTTATACAACTATTATACAATGTATAAGACTACGACAAATTATTTTTTTTACTAGAAAGTGAGTTTTGTTGTAAAAATAACCACTATTATACCATGCATAAAAGCTTTCATATCAAGTTTAAGGTCTTCATATCATGATTTTTATAGAGAAATCGGTCCTATTATGAACATAAAGGAGAAAAAAATCTATATAAATTCATTATATAATTTTACACCATTTATAAAGCTTTCATAAAAATGCAGTAAAAAGGGCATTATACTACAATTATACATTGTATAAGATTGCGAAATATTAATTTTTTTTCGAAAAACAAAGTGTATATCATTTTAAAGATAAAATTAAGACGAACAAATATTTTAAAGCGTCGATTCGAAAAAATCAACGATTTTTGAGACATAGACGTTTGAAGTTGCAAAATTCAAAATAAATAAGAAAGAAAAGGTAGTTATAAGGGTTGACAAATTCAACTTAAAAAAGGGTAAAAGGAAAAATTGTTTCTCTTTTATATGTAAAAGAAAAAAAAATTCTTAATTTTTAAATTTTGCAAAATTATAAACTTGTAAAATCTAAATTTTAGAAAGAAAATATGACAAATAAAAAAATAACCCATCATTTTAGTACCGTAAAAAACAATATTGAATTATTAAGTCAACGGACAATTATTCGGATGCATTTATTTAGTATTTTACCTTGTTTACATATGTTTCATAGTTCATGTGCAACTTTACCAATTTCTTTGCAAAGATAAATTTAACTGAATTAGTTTTAATGTCAATTTATAACTATAATGGTGAAATTGAATCGAAAGTATTTGAAGTCCTAGAGAATATGGACATCGTATGATGATACACTTAAGGCTTAATACATTTATAACTCTTTGAACTTATTCAAAATGGATATTTGTCACCCTTAATTTTCAAATGTGTTAGATACATTCGAACTTGTTACAAATGTACCGTTTTCCCTCTCATCTCCATATGCCAGTTTCTGATTAGTTTGATTTTTTCAAAGATATCACTTTTCTGATTTTCTCATTTTCAACCAAAAGTTGACACATAATATTGAGAAGGCAAACTGGTGTACTTTAAACAAATTCTGAAGAGTATCTGACATATTTAAAAGTTTAGGATATCAAGTACTCGTTTTAAACAAGTGGGATAATGAATGCATTACGCCTACACTTAATAAATAGCAAGTTTCATAATTAAATGAATACATACATACTATTATCGGTCTTGGGGAGTTATTAGTTTATGATAATTGGGTTCACATCTCACATAGGAATAGTCGAAGTGTTTAACTTGCCCCAAGTAGAATTATGATAAGAAATATACATATGATTTAGGCCTGATGCATCACTCGAACGTGACACAAAAATTTATTTTTCTTAAATGACACGGTTGTTTTCTGAATTTTTAAAAAAAATGCATAACTTTGTCTCAATATGTCACATGTCATCTTTTAGTATGTTATTTTTTTAATTTTTTTTTCCAATAAAAAACTGGCACATAATGTTCAAGGAGTAAGGTGGTGCATTTTTTGAAAGTTGAGAGGGTTACGAGATCAGTTTCAAAATTTAGTAGATAATAAAAATTTAGGCTTAATACATGTTTAGCTACCTGAACTTGTCCCAAAAAACATGCTGCCCCCTTGAACTTTCAAAATGACCCCGTAGCTCCCTCAACTTTAAAAAAGTGACCCCGTAACTCCCTCAACTTTAAAAAAGTGCACCACTTTGCTCCCTCAATGCCGCGTGTCAACTTCTGATTTGAGGG
>CATIWQ010045645.1:0-15513 GCA_949673415.1 Euphorbia schlechtendalii
AATATATATATATATATATATATATATATATATATATATATATATATATATATATATATATATATATATATACAACACTTCCCCTTTGATGTCCATTTTCACGAATAGGACACTACCTTGTTAAAAACCTTACAAGGAAAACCTTATGGGACAAAACCTTTGGTTTAGGGAAAAAGAGTGCAATGTTAACTTCCCCCTATTCGTAATAATATTATTATGCAATATGAATATGTCTCGTTAAAACCTTGCTAAGGAAAACCCAATGGGATAAAAACTTAGGAAAAAGAGTATGTTATTCATATGCAATTTTACTTCTCCTAAAAAATACAATGGTAAGTATGTATCCTTGAGCTTACGCATCTAAATATTGCACACATGCATTAGTGAAAATATTAGTTGGATTGTAACTTGATCTATTTTTGATGATGTCAACTTGATCGATCTTCATGAGATCATGAGCATAAAAGAATTTGTGTAAAATTTGAGTATATCTATCTCTTTCAATATATTCATTCTTGAACTTTGTGATGCTTGCTACATTATCTTCATAAATTGTCATCAAATATTTTTTTTACTACTGATTAACCATATGATCCAATATGTTTTAAACAATACATGTCCTTGCAACTCTATCACAGAATATGAATTAGTAACAATATGAACAAAAAAAAAAGGTTGAGAATACAAAATATGAAGGTAAAGAAACTAATAATATGCAATCGATTTTACCTCCTTTCGTGTTCCAACTGTAGGTCTAAATACATTTATTTTCAAGAGAATTCAATTACGTTTGGATCATATAATTCTATGTTTTCCAACAACAACTTGTTTGACATTCTTGAATATATCGCAATTTGATTCATAATTCCCTTGCCACGATGCTGGCAAAATATGATCTATAACAATTTTAAAGTCCTTCCAGATTTTACTAGTAGTAATATAATTTATTTGGTAAGAAAAGGATTATGCTATTCTTGGATGCAAAAAATATTTTTTTTCTTTTCTTTATTCATCTAGCAAAACTAATAATTGAAACATAAAACATCATATTTATATCATCATCCTCTTTTTGTATTAATTGGAGCTAATTTCAATAATCATCATATTTATATCATTATAGTTTTTTTTCAAATAAAAAAAAATGATATACGAATCTTCTTAGGATGAATTGAAGTTTTATATATATTATAAGTCAATAAGCTTTTTAATGTAATAATCTAATCTAAATATAGTTATTAATAAAACTAATAGTTTATAATAAATTAATAATTAACGAATAGATTTGATAAAAATGTTTTCATTTTTACGAAACCATTAGTTCTATATTTAAATTCTTTTGAATGAAAGTTGGCGAATGAGGTTGCTTTGGTGTGAGCATCCCAACTAGGTTGGCACACCCAAGACACAAAACAAACAACCAAACCAAAATATTATTAATAAAATTAAGAAAAAATTACAAATAAAGTTCGAGGAAAATAAATCAAAAAGAAACTATGTAAACTGATAAGTGCATCGGCCACTTACATCAAAAAAGAATTCGTTATAACAAAAACTAGATATGGCATCCCACCAATGTTCATGGGAATTAAGTCTACCAAATCTTGCTAGAGCGTCAGCGACGTGATTTCCTTCTCTGAGGTTATGGCTTGCCACAAAGTGCATGGACTCGATTCGGCGAATACAATCCAACCATTCCACTCTAACACACCATGGAACATTCGTTGAGAGACTGCGAAGCATCCCAACCACGTAAGTGGAGTCATTTTTCATCCACAAGTGATTCTAACCCTTGTCAAAAGCGAACGATATAGCTTTCATCACTGCAATAAGTTCCACTAAAAAAGCAAACGATTCAGCAATCATGAATTTAAAACATCCTTTCGACTTATCGTAGGGATCCCTGAAAATTCCTCCATAGCCTACCTACCCCAGACTCCCATCTATCGAAGCTTCGGTATTGAATTTCACCCAAATGTCTGGTGGGGGCTGCCATTTTACTAGGCGCATTTTCAGGGCTCTACCAAGCCAAGGATTTGTGGAAAGGTTGTTGGAATTGTTGATGTGCCCTAGTTCTAAAGGCATTGGTTCATGCAGTGTCACATTATAAAGGCAATAATCTACTGCATTTATATCTTGTACTATAATATGAGTAGAGTATCATTGATTGATAATCATAAATGTCTCAAGTCTATTTTAATCATGGGAATGAATAAAACGAAAGACTTGTATGTTGGATGATCTATAACAATGTAGTTCCTATGTCACTTGGTAAAGTAAATCATGAACATGGGAAAATGTTGGAAACATGGGGCTGGACCGATCCGCACAGCAAAGTCACATGGTTGTATGTCATAGACAATTTTCTAAGTAGGTCTCAATTGTCCTCGGACTTGATTTCAACTTATTATTGATGCGAAATTGAGTATGTTGTAGTATATTACTAACGGGTCCTTAAATATTGGATTACAAGTACGGGTATGCTCGATATATTTCATGACCACATTAATAGTAGTGTTGAAGTGATAGAATGTCCATTCGATTTGATAAATCGAAATGAATCACCAGTCACTTGATGAATAAAAGTGATAATGACGTCCAATAAATCATTGACTTATTTTATTATTTTATTATAGATCAAGAAATACGATGAACTGAATTAGAGGGTAACAACACCATGCCTCTTGTTCATCATATTAATGTCAGCTGGCAAAGGACTTTGTGAGATAACTACTAGGTTCAGTATCTTTAATAGACGATTGTACTCTGTTCGGGGCTGTAATGGTTTGCTAGAATCCGCTTACAGTCTATGGGTAAATCCCATTGCCAACATATGGACAGACCCAAAGAATCGTGCGCTTAGAACTACTGATCTGGGATTTCTTGTACATGCAATGTTACAAAACTTGATGAAGAATTGATTATTAATTAATTGACATGTCAAGTCAACGTAATTGAATAATCTATCTAACTCCAAGTAATTTAGTTAATGGTATAATATAATGTATTTTATGCTATTCATTAAAGCAAAATTAAGTTGATTAAATGTATTCATATATGGTATTTATTTAATTAATAATTAAATAGATTCATAAATTAAATAATTTATTTGAATAAATTAAATCAATAAAATTTTCATGCTAAAATAATTAGTTAGCTATTTAAGTTAATTAAATTAATATATATAGTATGACATTAAATTTGATTACAGGTTTTAATTTTGTTCAAGGGGTTAATTTATAAATTATAAAAGATGGCATTTAAATTTGTTTAACTAATTAAACTAAGGGGCTTAATTATTAAACTAAAAATTTAAAGAGACCAATTTATAATTAGAATTAGATTGACAAATTTAAAGAGACCAATTTATAATTAGAATTAATTTAAAACCTAATTAATTAATTAATTAGGATATAAAAACAAAATTATAAACCAAAACCTAACCTAATTTTAATCTTCTAAAAAAACGTGTACAACCATCATAAAACATATACACGTTTTCAACCTTATGTGAATTGGGTTCTTGGAGTTTTCTCTCATTGTTCTTCGTCCATTCAGTTAGCACTGATCCCGGTTCGATAGAAGTTCATGTACATAAGATTGGAGAGCTTTCGCTTGAGAGGTTTTAATGCAGCTGTCTCTTAAAGAGATATTACAAGTAAGTTTTATTTGTGAAATAAATCCTATTGAAACCTTATCAATGGTTCTTGAAAAGATCCTATTCGAATTTGAGAAAATTTTAAGCGGTAATTCCGCCGACGCGGTTATGTTTTTTATGACAATTCCCTTCAATTGGTATTAAAGCCTGGTTCTCTCAAGAGAATTGTTTAGGGTTTTTCTTGATTTCTATGGGTTTTCCATATCGATGGAAAAAGTTTTGGAATCGTTCTTGAGGATTTGTTATAAATCCACAAGTTTGATTAATTGACAAAATTAGTTTGAATAATTGATTGTTGTAATGAATCGTTTTTTTAGTCAAAAGATCAAGTTTCTTGATTTGTGAAAGTTTTCTATTTGGTAGAAAAAGTTTCAATATCATTTATTTGGGTGTTTAATATTTTTTTCTGAATTGTTGTGTATGTTAATTAGGGTTCTAATTATTTTATGATTATTTGTTTATAATATAATTAATTTATATTAATAATATAAATAATAATTAAAAAGAAATTAAAAGAAAAGTTGTGCCGACAGTGGTGAATAAAATTATTCACCCCACTGTTGGCTTGAATTGTGGTGTTGGATTTGTACTCCAACACCACCACTGGGGACAGTGGACAACAAGGCTGTCCATAGTTTGGACAACATGCTGTCCACGGGCAGTGGGCCTGTTTTTACAGGCCCGCGGGTCCAGAGAGTTCGAGAATAATTTTTAAACATTAATTCATTTTGTTAAAATAATTGAACCGGATCGTATTTTAAATTTAACGGGTATTTTAATTTATCCAGGGTCAATAATTTAAAATGAATTGTTAAATGAAATCAACGTGTAATTTATTTAATTCGGAATTAAATTCTAATGGTTTAAAATTATTGAAAGTCCGTTTTAAGTGTTTGAAACGATTGAACCAAATTGTATCAAAATATCATTCATGTTATTTTTGTTAATTCGGTGTCATAAATTCTGATATTTTAAAATTGTAAATTTTAATTAATTGGAATTAAAAGTTAAAGTCTTAACTTGTGGCATTGATATTTAATGATATTAAATATTTTAAATGTAAAATTAGCCCAAATAGACTGTGGTAACGGTTATATAGTTGGGATGTTAAATTTTGTAATAGTAACGTCCTAATTCTAGTGGGAGCGGAATTGTATAATTGCGAAATTGTCATTGACCATTGGACCTTAACAGGCTTTAAGTCACAATTGTCAAAATTAAACGATTTCACCAAGTATCTCGACTAAATATAATAGATGTAATTATAATTGCCATGATGAATGCATCATATTAGTATATATAAGTATGACGGTTAATACGTTAAAAATTCATATGTGAGAATTTTATGGGCCCAAATGTGATTTTGTTTAAATATTCAATATTTGCTAATACCCATAAAAATTCTAAATTGTGATTTTGGACATTGAACCTCATTTTATATATAGAATATGGATACATAATATCTAAAATAATTACATGGATCCGATTCATTATACAAGCTGATAATACTTAAATAATCCATTAAATATTGAGTCGCTTAAAAGTGTTTCCCGAATTCACACATCTGCTATACATTGTAGCACAATGTGCAACATGCTCAGCAAGGCACATTATGTTCTTAGTGGATTGCGGAGGGTTAGGATACTTAGTATGGCTAACATGTGGAATGTCAGTTTGACTCAACCGGTTTTCTATTCTAACTCAGTTAGGCCCAAGAACACAGATGGGTAAAGTGTCAATACGTCCATCAACCAAGAGTCCTTTTGAAAAAAGGATTGGATAGTCTATCCTACCAATAATTCATAATGGATTCTATGTTTTGGCTAAGTCCGGCTCATTATTGAAGGGTTGTGGATCTTGGAGAAAGCCAATAAAATCATCAACATAAATTAATCAGGATTAATTAATTTATTTAATAGCTTTAAAAACCTTTATTTTCAACCTTGTACTGATCATTCTATGCAGAATAAAAAAATAATTTTTGCAACACTAACACCCAATTATTCAAACTACGATATGTCCTTGAAATAGACTGGCTATCTAGGAAATACTTCTTTGATTGGGCTTAAGATTTGTTTTGAGACATGAATCAAAGGAATTTGGTAGATAGACCAAATGCTCATTGGAAGAGATATTACATCGGCCCAAGTTGGGTGGTATGTAAATTTAAAAATGGAAAGGAAAGATTTGAAACACCTTGTGTTGGCTATAATGGTTCCTGAATTGTGCAAACAGGTAGAGGAGATACAAGCCTATGCCATGGTAAAGTCTCTTAACTAGACATTTCATGAGTAACTTTACCAAGAGAGATCCTAGATCACTAAGGTGTTTCAATCATATAAGATGGATACTATAATTTCTGTGAATACTAATGTATAGAATATGAAGAAACTCACTAAGAATTTTGTTCATATAAGGGTATTAATATGAGACTTAATAGTTAGAACTATCTTGGCCTCTCTACTTGAATCCTATAACCGATTCATTATGGCCCACATGCAATACATGAGTATGACCACAATAAGCTATAATAATTTCGTTAGCTAGTCAATGGTTTTGGTTAATGGGACTCAGCTAGAGTTGATGTTTGATGAACATTTAAACGTAAGAGCATAAATGTGACATTGCTACTCAAGGGTCTCATGACTAAACGAAAGTTAAGTCTGTACTACATCCAAAGGACATCTGTGAGCACGGGATTTTGTACCAGCTCGCACGTTCAATGATGACGGTTTTTCAGGAAATTTATCCTCGAATCACACGATTTTCGACCATCCGACGATCTTCAAATGGGAATCCTCCTCGGACGTTTTAAATTATTTAACTAAAAAAATACAAAAAAAAGAAAAAAAATATATATATATATATATAAATAAAATAATAATAAAAAATGAAGGAGACATAATCCCGATCGCGAGGGAGACTCGAGCGAGGCAGCTCGCGCGAGGCAGCCTCGAGCGAGGCCGCGCAAGGGAGCCTCGCGCAGGCCACGCGAGGCTGCCTCGCGCGAGGGACCCTAGCGCGAGGCCTCGCGAGGGACCCTCGTGCAGGCCGCGCGAGGCCTCGCGAGGAACCCTCGTGCAGGCCGCGCGAGGCCTCACAAGGGAGCCTCGCGCAAGCCGCGCGAGGCCTCGCGAGAGACCCTCGCGCAGGCCACACGAGGCCTCGCGAGAGACCCTCATGCAGGCTGCGCGAGGCCTCGCGAGGGATCCTCGTGCAGGCCGCGCGAGGCCTCGCGAGGGACCCTCGCACGAGGCCACACGAGGGAGCCTCGCGCGGAGGCAGCCTCGGGCACGAGACCCCTCACCGGCGAGGCTCTATGTTTTGGATTTTTCGGGACTTCTTTTTTCTATAAATAGTCGGGTCTTTTTTAGTACACGGGGCTCGGAAATTCAGAGAGAAAAATCCTCTCTTTCAGAACAAAAAAAAATAAAAACAATATTCCTCACTTTCTTCTAACTTTTTCTTGGATCAAAAACACTTTTGGATCCCGAATTTCTTCATCTTAAAATCAAATTTCTTCATCAAATTTCTTAAATCCTCAAATATTCTCGGGTCTAAAACCAATTTAGAACCCGAGTCTGATTATCTTTCGGATAAATAAACACTTTATTTTCCAAACAACCAATTCTTTTTTCCAATTAAATTACACTAAAATCCCAAGAATTAAACGAAGATTTTTGGACTCTTACATCAACCTTTTCACATTAAATCACCTAAACTACAAAAACGAACTAGGAACGCTCCCGAGGATCGAACGGACACGCCAAAGTGGATTCATGCCAAAAGGGTAAAGCCTTTGAGTTCCTAGAGCTGCAAATTCCATGTTCATCATCTTTTCTTTTTAGTTTTTATTTTTGGCCTAGGAATTATTTTTATTGTAAATAATGTTGTAATTCTCCTTCTTCTTTTATTTCATTTTAATTTTTGTATTAGAATACCCCCACGAAGGGAATAAAATATGTTCCCGGATAACAGACCTCACGATTTTCCATGCGGTCATTTTCACTGATAAAATTGACCAACCAATTTGCTAATAAAACGAACAGTTTTATTTAAATTAATAACTTTAAAATCGCTGAAGTTTTTAATTAGGCCACACGGGCCTCACTAAAATCAAATCGAGCATACGTGATATATCCCCTGTGCTAACCTTTGTGGATGCAGGTTAGATGTATGTTTAGGTTTTTATTTTTTCCTTTGGGTATTGCACATATTTTACGGAAAATGTAATTAATAGGGTAGCGAGCGGTTGCATCCCCCAATTTTTGAAGCCTTGTAATTTTCATTTTTTCGCATTTACTTTCCGCATTTACTTACGATTTTGTGAATGATTTATTTTTCCGCTTTGTGAATGGTTTATATTTCGCAATACGTGAACCATGCATTTAACTCCAAAAATGACCTAAGTGCGAATATGCATAATTAAAAGAAAACGGTTTTCTGTAGATGTAGTATATTGTGATCACTTAAGAAATAAGCAACTTATCCCAGACTCGAATCTCTGTGTCTTGGTGGGCTGTTCCCCAGACGTTAAGCCTCACAGGACTCTAATTCCTGGAAAGAGTTAATCCAAGTGGCGACTCCACACTAAGAGACGGCGGATTCGGGTTCGAACTGATCTTAAACGTTTTTCACCTTTTTCTCTTTCAACCCTTTTTTCCCGGGTCCCAGACCTGGTGCTTTTTCTTCTTTTTCAAACACCCCGGTGGACCGCGCCTATGAATCCGCTTACTCTTGGCCCACCGCTCTGTGTCGCCCGCTCACACTCGTATCTCTGAAGAGCGATTGGAGCACAACTTGACCTACGTAATGTTGATGTTATAATAAGTTGTTCCATGCTTACACTTTTTGTGTGATGGGTGTAGGAGCAATTAGTTGATTGTATGTTTGATCTTCTTGAGTTCCTAACTTAAGATTGCTCCCACTAACTTCTACGAGTATATGATCCTTCTCGAGGAGTTGAGCATTTCTAGAAACAAGGACTTTTTTCCTTGGTATCTTAAAAGGTATAACTCATTGTGTTGGGGTGTATAAGGAGGTTTCCACTGGGATAGAATACCATTATCCCTTAGATAATCCTAAAACTCTTGGCTTAAGTATTCACTACCTCGATTAAATCAAAGGGACTTGATACTTTTCCCAAGCTGTTTCTCTACTTCGATTCTGAACTCTTTGAATTTCTCAAAACTTTCATACTTATGCCTCATAAGGTACAGATAACCATATCGTGAGTAATCGTCGATAAAGGTTATGAAGTAGACGAAACCCTTGTGTGTCTTAACACTCATTAGACCACATACATCAGAATGTATTATTTCCAAGGTACTAGTGGCACGCTGACCCTTTCCTTTGAAAGGTTTCTTAGTCATCTTTCCCTTTAAATAAGGTTTGCATGCCCCATAGGATTCCCATTCCATTGGGCCCAAGTCACCACATTTGTGTAACTTATTTAAGCGAGTCTCATTTACATGGCTCAGGCGATGATGCCATAAGTATGAGGATTTCTCATTATCTAGTCTCGATTTCCTAATAATGTGCATATTTAGAATTTCATTTGTAGTATCTAGAACATAAATGCCATCAACATATATTCCACAAGCATAAAAAACAATATCACGTCAAATTTGGCAATTATTATTAGCAAATAAAATCTCAAATCCCTCTGTGTCTAAAAGCACAACAAAAATAATATTCTTTGTGACAGTAGGAATATAAAAGCAGTTGTTCAAAACTAAAACTAGTCCACTAGGAAAACGAATGCTATATGTCCCTACAGTTGTTGCAACAACCCATGCTCCATTTCTAACTCTCATTTAAATTTCCTTGCAAGCTTCCTGCTATTCCGCAACCCCTACATAGAAGTACAGATATGAGTACCAAAATCAGTATCCAATACCCATGTAGACTCATAGGGAACTATAGAGAAACACTCTAATATGAATAAACCTCTAGAAATTTGAGCTATAGCTCTCACCATCCGATGAGCTTGTTCCAAGAGAAAAATTTTCCCCCTTCAACTTTAACTTCTTCATGAGCTTTCTCTTGAATTTTAAACCTTTGAGTTTCTTCAACTTAAGGTCCCCGGCATTCACTTGCTCTTTGAGTTTATTTCTAAACTCTATCTCATAAATCTCGAGCAAGTCCATGAGTTAGGTTAAGGTATAGTTGGGAGAACTCTCCTTAAGCATCTTCTTGAAGGAATAATATTTATTGGGAAATGCCCTCAATACCATTTCCCTCAAAGACTGCTCACTATACTCAACTCCGAACTCTCTCAATTTCTACGAGTTATCATATATGTTTATAACCAACTCTACTGCTGAGGTGTCTCCCTGCAGCTTACTGTGGAAAAGTTTATCATCTAAACTTTCCACCGACTTGACGAAGAGTCATGGTTGCGAGATCCAACCCTTTGTATAAGCGTGCATACTTTGGGAGCATGTGGTCTAACATGAGTTTTGCAGCAAACTCACAGTTTCCCTTATTCTCCTCATAATCATTCATTTCACATGCAAAAGCATTCTTGCCGAGATGTTTGGGACTTTGATCAATCAGAACATAATCCAAGTAGTAGTTCTAAAGAACTCCTCTAACAGTCTCAAACCACTCATGGAAGTTGTAAGCATCATATTTTATGTCAACAAGAGGACCGATATCAATGCAAGTATTTTCATTAGTGATTATATTCAACCTAGATATAAGATAGAAATTGTTTAGACATTAGCATATGTACATGCATTTAATATAAGATCTTTTAATTAAACACATAATTCCTACTATTTTCTCGACATTCAAATAGCCCATTCTATCTAAATTCCGGAAATTTGGTCCAACCAATGGTTGGAACCTGTTCATTTGCATCCCATGAAATTGCTAATCCATTTGAGTTATCTTTCTCTAGATGTCCGTACCCAATTTTACGACTCGTCAAATGTGTCTCCAATCTGGCATTAGCCCCAATGATATGGACAACTAAACCTTTTTGGTTAAGGTATTAACCCCATCAAATCTCATAACCAAACATATGTTAAGGGAAAGCATGTTTTACACGTCCTTACATCCGTTAATAATGTTCGTATCACAACTTATAATGGGAAGACAATCAACTGCCTTAATATTGTTGTAGGGATTTTATTAGTGTCAATGGTCTCGCCTTAGTCTAGGTCTCGTACAATGGATATGATTATGATAATAATAATTCTAGGCTATTTGGAATTATTAACTCTAAGGGAAGATGACCAAAAATGGTATATCATAATCAATCCATTATGCCAAGACTCCACATAGCATGCAAAACAAATAGGGTCCATGTTTAAGTTCTTACACCTATATCTATAAGTTTTAATTTAACAACTTAAAAAATGTTTGTAAAACCATATGCGGAATCCAATTCCCATACTAGAAATCAACTAAGTCATAAAAATCCCTAGGGTACACTTGAACCTAATACCAATGGAGATTTCAAGGTAAGAGAGGCCCCCTTAAAGTGAATAAGAAGCCCAGTCCAATCCTTGCCAAAATAACCACGGGCACTTCGAATCGTTGTACCACGGACAACTATGATTTAAAGATTTCATTCTTTAATTGAGTGAAGTACGGGATGACCCTCAATTTAAAGCATTTACACGTGTGTTAAAACATTGTTAATTTTATATGATAATCACCTAGACTAAGTTTGAGCAAAACCTTAATCTAGTTATCAAATCATTTTCTATAACAAGAATTGAAACCTAAGTCATGCATAGCATACTTTAATCAATTCATAGAAAACATCAATTTTAACATATTATAATCAATCATGCATAGCATAACATGAGGCAAGCTTTGATACCATTGCTTGTTAATCAAGATAGTGATTTAATATGCAATGTTACAAGGTAGAATTTCAAAACTTAAAATTAACCGTAAAGGATCTCCTAAGCATGCCATAATTGATATAATCTAAGTTGATATGTTCCATAGATTCTAACACATTTATAAAACTTATAAAAGGAACCTAGCATCTAAATTAAGAACATTGCCAGTTAATGCGTGCTTCTCTCTTTTGGATGCAGTGTTCCCTTAGAGAAATTCGGCAGAACTCCATTGGTATTAGCCTCTAAACTAGGATAATACGATTGATCCACATGGATCTTCACCAACCAAAACCTCCACTGCGGTATAACCTGTTGGTAGATAGCAGTTGCTAGATCGCTCGAAGACCAACCTGAAAATATTAACTAAGAAAGCTCACTTTAAAATAGAAAGAGCCTTCTAAAGAATTCTTCATCGCTTGGAGAAACTTGTGGAGGATCTCGCAAAATCTCATGAAGAAAAGATGTCAAACACAGAGAGAAAGGTTGAGCTGAAGTGATTTGAAAGAGGAGGAGGAGAATACTATATATAGTGGGAGGAGAGCAAATTGCTTTCCTCATTTAGCAATGTGGGATGGGGAATATCCCCATCCCACATGGTTTACCGCGCAGAGCCCTATCTCCATGCGGGTTAACCCTCGCATGCACAGCCAACTTCGGTGGGCTATGCATGGCCTCCAAGTGAAGCCCATATGGGTTTCCCTTGTCCCACATGCAAGGCCTTGTGGGACTTACCACAATCCTCGCTTCAGGGCTTGCTAGTGGGCCTGCACTGCAAGCCCACGCAAGCGTTGCCTAGTAGCGCTTGTGGGCCTGCAGCCCACTAGCATGCGTTGTCTATGTACCAAGGCATGCTAGCAACCTACGAGCATTTCAATACTCGTGAGGCAGCCACGCAGACCCCACCTGTGAACAACCCGTGTTCGTAGGGCCCACTCGCAATGGGAAAAATTCCCTTACCCCGCCCCGTTCAATTTTCCCAGCTCCTCTTTTATTCCTTTTAATTATTAATCTGGTCCAACCAATTAATAATTAATCTGATGAATTTGACAACTTTAATATTCTCAGCATAGACCTAGTCTATAGGTTCTTTACTTAGTCTAGTAAAGACCTAAAGTGTGTAACCTTATAGGTTTCCGAAGTATAGAGCTGCTAGAGGTTAACCTAAACTTGGTTTCCCATCCAGGAACCTTTAGGCTTGGTGTTCCAAGTCAATATGGAACCTAATAACTCTAGACAATCAAATGGGCTTTCTAACAAAGGCGTATGATCCCCCGATACTCCAAACATCACGTACTTGTGACTTGATCTAGTTTTGTAGTAGTAACCAATACAATACACTCCTTCCATCAGGTTAAGTAACATCCAGTTTATTGAGCTTGGATTAAGTGTTAGCTCATGTAATACCTGTAGCTATCCTGGAATTAGACTTGTTCACAAATAATACCACTCGCCATACTATATCAAGATTGAATAGAAACCCATTCTATTAATCTTATACTTTGATTAGAGGTTTATGAGTGTGTCTCTTTAACACAAGGCCCTAAGGTAAATCTCACATTATATCACTATATCATGAGCGATGGATCCCATCTTGACTACTCGACTTACAAACAAGTGATCATCACTATACCCATAATCACCTCTATCATCCTGATCGCCAGGAAGTATGACCCAATACCAACTCCTATATAAGGTAACCAGTATCTCATGTCTGAGGATACTTATACTACTACTGAAATAAGACATGACACCAGCACATGGATATAGTTATTTTCAAGTGTCTATCTTATAGCGGTCTCCCATGTATTACCCGAATACATTCATGTGTTAACTCAAGGTACCACCTTCATCTCGTGAGATCGGCTGCTTGGATATATTCCAAGGAGTAAGCCTACACATGGTAGCTTGTCTACTTCATTGATGTCCAGTCTTAATGAAACTATGACTACAGATATTTAGACTATTCATAGTAACACATATGTGCAGTTGTCACACCACATAGCTCCCACTATGTCCTTGCATTTTTACTCTATAAAGTAGTCACGGACTTTGTCTTATCAATGCACATATATATAATACCACATATATATGTTACTAGTGAGATACATAAATTAAACAAAAGCATTAATAAATAACAAAGATGTCTTCATTATTAAAAATAATAATCATTTGAAACTTTTTGTACATTATAACTAATTAAGATATATCACCCTAATTGCTTTTAGGGCATACATCATGTCTAACACAGAGGTGGTAGTTAGGAGATGCTCTAGTTGAGCACATAAGGGAACGTCTTCATTGGTCTATTCACTGGACCCTTCGAAGTCCACAACAAACGTGTCTTCATCCTCCCTTAGCATAGCTTTAGTGAACACACTCGGTTCTAACCTAGCCTTCTTCATCTTGAGATCCTTAGCCTTAGTATAGTGGGTGTAAACCTACTTTTGGGCATATCCAGTACCTTCTCTACTACAATCACAATCTCTCCAAGTCCATCCAAGAACGGGGTAACATCGAGTAGCAATGCCTTCATTAGAGCCGTAATGAGGTAATCGTAATGGAAGACAGTAGTAACTTTGGTCAAGTTATGCATAAGAAAAACTTGCTAGTTAAGTTGCCTACCTTCTACCATATGGTGGACCACACACCTCTTAAAGTAGATGCAGCTACTAAATGACCCAGCTTTGGGTAACAGCAACTTCACTAGTAGCTCATGACAAGCTCTCACCTCCTAACTCATCCTTGATACAGCAATATCCCCAGACCCATAGTTTGTGGGAAGGTTCCAATCTATTGGAATCGCCACTACCTCATCATCTCTAGTTTTCCTTAGAATAATGCCTTTCAAAAGCATGTTTAGTAGGTTGGACACCAAATGAGCAAAGATCAGGTACGAGACGTTGTTGAATTCCACCATAAAAACATCTTCAAACCCCTCAATGGTGTAGAGAGAGGTGTAAAACCCCTTGATGAGGCTTTTTATTGTAGGGCCTTCAAGTAGAAGGAACTAGCTGAGATTTACTGATTGATTACTTTGTGCATAAACCTGTTGAGGAGAATTCTCTCATAGTTGACTTCAAACACTAGACCAAAATCCAAGTCTTCTACTCACTGAATAGTTATAAAAATGGTTCTACAAGGAAAGACAATCCTCTGCCATGAACCGTCAATGTGAATGAACATCTTCTTCTTTGATTCGCCTTGGAATTTCAAGGTTCTTTTGGTAAGTGCCATTGTAGTTGAAAGGAATTTGAGTGAAGAAAAGAGATTAGGGTTCTTTGCAAAAGAAATGATTAGGATTCAAAGAGTAAGGAACCTCTCTCTTCATTTCTGTTCAGCTTTTATAGACAATCATCAACTTGCAAAGATACGTGGTGCTTGCAAAAGAGACAATTGAAATCAACACTGAGATTAACCAACTTAGTAAAATGGTGAGTTTAATAGTGGATGGTTCCAATACAAAAACTGTCTTTTGAAAGATGTGGATTTTTTATTTTTAACCACGAACCTGATTCTCACAGTGTTACTTTAACATGTAAACGATGTTAACCACGTGTTACCTCATTTGGTTGAGTTAATATTAAATCTTCAACACTTAGCCAAATTTCTTGATTTTTCCTTCATATGGGGTTCATCATTCCAATAAGCTGCCTTAGAATAATGAACTGCTCCTTGGGTAATGGTTTGGTGAATATGTTAACTAGCTGCTCTTCAGAAGGAACATACTCTAGTTTGACATCTCCCCTTAGCACATGTGATAAGTGTATAATTACACTTATTATCAATATAATTTTATACACTAAACACTATAATTTAAGTCATTTTTATACTTCATATAAAAGATTTCACGTGGTATGTAGTTGGTTTTTAGTGAAAACGTAGTTACTAGGTAAATCTTGAGAGTAAAATGATCTAAAGTGGAATTCTATGTAAAAAGAGTGAAAAAATGTGCAAAAAGATGCGTGCAACTTAAAGATTTGGCTTAGGATCGAAGCTGTC
>CATIWQ010045646.1:0-21301 GCA_949673415.1 Euphorbia schlechtendalii
TAGTGTTGATGTTGTCTAGGTTTATATGATAGTCTTAATTCATTTGCGCTAGATCTAGAAAAGTCATTTCATGTGTTGCTCTGCGGCGAATAATTGAACATCTGAGTATTTAGAACCGAGTCTATTAGATTAGTTTAGTGAATCGTAACATCTTTGTTGAAATTGCATGTTTTCTCTGATTTCCTTATTTCGTAGGGAAAATCTATATATTTAGATTCTCTAATCTTTCATACCTATATTTACTCATATTTCATTCTAACCCTCCTATCCAAAAAACTATACATGATTTTATTTTCTTTTTATCTTATCTTCCTTATTGATCTTTAGAAATAGCCCTTCCCTGTGGGACCGATATCTTTTAAAACTGCATCGCAACTGTATACTTGCAGTTATCATCATTTTTCTATTTGATAAGGGGTATTGACAACTCCTATATTTCACATGAACAAGCTTTTGGCACCATTGATATTTAGCCAAACTCTTTGCGTAAAAGTTATTAAACTTATCGGTAGGAACAGTTTCTTAGTCATGTTCCCTTTTAAACAAGGTTTTCACACACCATAGGAAGCCCATTCCACTGGGCCTAAGTCTCCACATTTGTGTAAGTTAGTTAAGCATGTCTCATTTATGTGACTTAGACGATAATGCCATAAGTATGAGGATTTCCCATTATCTAATTTCGATTTCTTAACAATTCTCATATTTAGAATTTCAATTTTAGTATCTAGAACATATATGCCATTCAAAGATATTCTACAAGCATAAAGAATATTGCCACGCTGAATTTGAAATTTATTATGAGAGAATAAAATTTTGAATCCTTCCATTGCTAGAAGTGCAATAGAAATAATATTCTTAGTGACACCTAGAATATAATAGCAATTGTTCAAAACTAAAACTACGCCACTAGGCAAATGAAGGCTATATGTCCCTACAACTGTTGCAACAACCCGTGCTCCATTTCCAACTCTTAGGTCCATTTCCCTCTTTGCAAACCTCGTACAGTTCCGCAATCCCTGCATAGAAGTATAGATATGAGTACCAAAACCAGTATCTAATACCCAAGTAGACTCATAGGGAATTGTAGAGAAACTCTCTATCATGAACATATCTAAAGTAGATGCATGACTTGGCTTCTAATTCACTTGTTCAGAAAACAAAGCTCTTAACTCATGTTTCATTTCAGCACATTTCATGAGTCTTCTCTTGACCTTGAAAGTTCTAGACTTTTTTATCTTTCGATCCTCAACAACAAATTGATTCTCAAGTTTATTTCTAAATTATAAATCATATTGTTCCAATAAGTCTACCATCTCGGAATAATTACAATGATCACTGATACCATACAAATCTGTTTTGAAATTTTCATACCTCGGAGGTAGAATTTTCAATACAATTTGCTTTAGGGTTTCTTGATCATACAATTTGTTTTAGTGTTTCTTGATCATAAATAATTCCCAATATCCTTAATTGTTCAAATTTATCATAAACAGTCATGGCAAACTCAACTGCAACTACTGAGGTGTTAACCCCTAAACTTGTGAATAACATGAAAGTTTCAAGTTCATCTATCATTACAAGATGCATAATTATAGACTCCAAGTCCATATTTTTGCAAAGATCCCCATACCTTGTAAACATTGTGTTGATCATGAAATTCTTTCCGAAATCACAGTACCTTTTATCCTTCACGTACTTATCAATTTGATAATTAAATGGATCTTCTCCTAGGGGTTCGGGATATGGATTATCCAAAACATAATCCAAGTCAAGGCTCTTCAAGATCCTTGCCACACACTCGAACCACTCATGAAAATTGTCTTCTTTGAAAAACTAGTTGTCGATCGGGTGCATTTTCCGTATTAGAGTTCTTTATTCAACCTAGATATAAGATAGAATTTGCTTAGACATTAGTATATGTACATGCATTTAATATAAGGTTTGTAATTAAACACATAATTTCCTACTATTTTATTGGGAAATTTGGTCTAACCATTTATCCTTAGTATGTAGCATCCATAGCCACTCATCATGACCCCCACTATCACAGGTCAAGTCATAACAATATAACTATGGTTGGAACCCATCCATTTGCATCTCTTTCAATTGCTAATCTATTTGAGTTTTGTTTCTCAAGACGTGAGTACCCAATTGTACGACTCCTCAATGTGTCTCCAATTCGGCATTAGCTCCAATAATATGGGCAATTAACCCTCTTTGGTTAAGGCACTAACCCCATCTAGTCTCATGACCAAATACATGTTAAAGGAAAGCATCTTGTACATGTACTTAAATCTGTTAATAAGGCTCGTGTCATGACTTATGACGGGAAGACATTTTTCCGCCTTAATATTGTTGTTGGGATTTAATTGGTGCCACTGGTCTCGCCCTAGTCTAGGTCTTATACGATGGATATGATTATGAAATAATAATCCCAAGCTATTAGGAATGATTAACTCTAAGGGAACATGCTCTAACCGGTATATCATAATCATTCCATTATGCCAAGACTCCAAATAGCTGTAAAACAAACAAGTCCATGTTTAAGTTCTTGCACCTATGTCGACATGTTTTAATTTAACAACTTAAACCATGTTTGTAAAACCATATGTGAAATAAAATTCCCATATTAGAAATTGACTAAGACATAAAAATCCATTGGGTATACTTGAATCTAATACTGATGGTAATTTCCAGGTAGGAGAGGACCCCTTAAAGTGAATGAGCAACCATGTCCATTCCTTGCCAAAATTACCACGGGTACCTTGATTCGTTATCCCATGGATAATTATGATTTAAAGATTTCATTCTTTAATTAAATGAAGTACGAGATGACCCTTAATTAAAGCATTTACCCATGTGGTAAAACATTGCTAATTTTATATGATAATCACCTAGACTAAGTTTGACCAAAACCTTAATCTAGTTATCACATCATTTTCTATAACAGGAATTGAAACCTAAGTCATGCATAGCATACTTTATTCAATTCATAGAAAATCACATTTCAACACATTATTATCAAACATGCATAGCATAAGGTAGGCTCTAATATCATTGTTTGTTATAAGATAGTAATTGAACATGCATAGGTTGCAAAGCGAAAATCAAAAATTTAAAATTAACTTGAGGATCTCCTAAGTATGCTATGATTGAAATAATCTAATTTAAAATGCTCCATAGATGCTTTTAGGTTTATGAAACATATAAAAGAAACCTATCATCTAAAGATTAAAGCATTAGTAGTTGATACATGCTTGATCTCTCTTTTGGTAGCGGTAATCCCTTTGAGCAATTTCGGCAGCATAAGCTTCCAAACAAGGAGAGCCTCTATGACTTGATCCACATGAATCTTCACTGACCAAAACCACAAAGGGGTAGAACCTGTCGATTGACAGTAATTGTTAGACAACTTGAAAAACAAAAACCAAAAACTCACTTAAACATAGAGCCTTCTAAAAGAACTCTTCAATTTGTTTTGAGAAACTCGTGGAGGATTTTGCACAATAAAATAAGAGGAGAGTAGAAATCAGAGAGAAAACAAGCTCAAAGCTTTTTGGTATGTGTGAATAATGAGAGGCTTAGAAGCCTATTTATAGGGAAAAATGGGGGAGTGTTAGACTCACCCTCTAACTCTGCATGGGATAGGATAAATCCTATCACATGTAGGGGGGTCAGCCGCGCGGGCTGACATGCGGATTTAATGAGGGAAGCCCTAGCGGGCTTCCCTCATTAGTTGTAAGCATTTCCATGGGCAATGCTTGCGTACTTGCAGCCTGCTAAAGCACGGGTTTGCCCGCGTGCTAGCAACACACGATGGCCTCGTAGAAACCACCTCGAACAACCTTTGTTCTTTTTGGGCCCCACTTGCAACTGGAAAATTCCCTTGTTCGCTTTGACTATTTTTCCCTATCTTTTCATTATTCTTTTTAATTATTAATTGGGTTAAACCAATTAATAATTCTTCTCACTGATTTCACCACTTGTATTTTCGGTACAGACCTAGTCCATAGGTTCTTTACTTGGTCTGATAAAGACCCAAAGTATGTGACCTCATAAAATCCCAAAGTTTAGAGCTGCTAGAGGTTAACCTAAACTTGGCTTCCCGTCTGGGAACCTTTAAGCTTAGTGTTCCAGACCGTTATGGAATCCGATAGCTCTAGACAATTAAATGGGCTTTCTAGCAAAGGCGTATGATCCCCGATACTTGGAATGTCACGTGCCTGTGACTTGATCCGGTTCTACAGTAGTAACCAGTCGAATACACTCCTTCCATCAAGTTAAGTACCATCCAGTTTATTGAGCTCGGATTAAGTGTCAGCTCATGTAATAGCCATAGCTATCCTAGAATTAGACTTGTTCACGAAGAACACCACTCAACCATTTTGTATCTTGATTGTTTAGAAAATCTATTCCATCAATCGTATACTCTGATAAAAGGTTTATGAGTGTGTCACTTCATTAAGGGGCCCTAAGGTACATCTCCATTATATTACTATATGAGGAGCGATGGATCCCATCTTGACAATACAGCTTACCAACATATGATCATCGCTATACCCGTAATCACTCGTATCATCTTGATCACCAGGGTATGAGTAAGTATGACCCAAAGTATAGCAACTCCTACATAAGGTAACCGGTATCTCAAGTCTGAGGATACTCATACTGCTACTGTAATAAGACATGACACCAACACATGAATATAGTTATTTTCGAGCATCTGTCTTATGGCGTTCTTCAATGTATTACTCGAATACATTCATGTGTTAACTCAAGGTACCACCTTCAGCTCATGAGATTGGCTGATTGGAACTAATCAAAAGAGTAAGCCTACACATGCTAGTCTATCCGCTCCATTGATGTCTAGTCTCAATGAAACTACGACTAGGGATATTCGGACTATTCATAATAACACGTATGTGTAGTTCTCACTCCACATTGCTCCCACTATATCCTTGTACTTTTACGCTATGAATTAGTCACGGACTTTGTTTCATCAATGCACATATACATTCTTAAACTTATATGATACCAATGAGATACAATAAATAGAAAGCACTTATAAGTAACAAAGATGCCATTAATTATTATTATTATTATTAATTCAAAACTGTTTATACATTATAGCTAATAAAGACATATCACCCTAATTGCCTCTAGGGCTTACATCATGTCTAACAGGAAGAAGAGTAATCGTTGATTTAAATGGATGCTCAATTAGAGATTGTAAGACAAACCAAAATCTTTTCTTTGCACCCAGAAAGAATAATGCCTATATGATATACATAAATGGCAAATCTAAAAAGGATATATGCTTAGTGACAAAAGAAGAAGAGTCATGGCTATGGCCCAAAAGATTAAGACATGCAAACATGAACCTTCTATCCAAACTAGCCAAACAAAAACTTGTTGAGGGTTTGCCAAGTTTAAACTTTGAAAATGATCACTTTTGTAATGCATGCCAATATAGAAAATAGTTCAAAAGGAGTTTTAAATCTAAATATGATTTTTCATCAAAAAGAGTTCTTCAACTTGTGTATGCAGATATTTTTGGCCTTGTTCAACGTTTGAGCATGGGTGGACGCAAATATACCATGGTATTTATAGATGACTATTTTAGGTATACATGAGTTATCTTTCTTAGTAGTAAGGATGAAGCCTATGAAGGTTTCTCCAAACTATGCAATAGAGTTGAAATTGAAAAAATTGTTTTATTATCAAAGATTGGAAGCAATCATGGCTGAGAATTTGAAAATAAGCTATTTATTGGATTCTGTGATGCCAAAGGCATTGAGCACAACTTTTCTGCTC
Source organism: Euphorbia schlechtendalii (assembly GCA_949673415.1). Classification (NCBI taxonomy): domain Eukaryota; kingdom Viridiplantae; phylum Streptophyta; class Magnoliopsida; order Malpighiales; family Euphorbiaceae; genus Euphorbia; species Euphorbia schlechtendalii. Next base: position 5,815 of record CATIWQ010045646.1, read on the forward strand.
CTCACACTCTACAACAAATTAGAGTTGTAGCGAGAAAGAAAAAAACCATAGCTAGAATGGTTTGTTCTATGCTAAGTGACAATAATTTACCCAAGTATTTATGGGCTGAAGTAGTTAAGACAACATGCTATATTTTAAACAGAGTTAACATCAAAGATGTTCTAAACAAAACATCCTATTAACTATGGAAAGGCAAAAAGCCTAAAATTGATATTTCAAGTCCTTTGGATGTTAATGTTTGTACTTAAAAATAAAGAACTACTGGGTAAATTTGATTTTGAATTAGATGAGACTATTTTTCTTAGCTACTCCCTACATAGCAAAGCCTATAGAGTCTTTGTAAAAAGAAATGCATCTCTAGAAGAGTCTGTGCATGTAGATTCTCATGAGAATAACTATATAGGTAAGAAGAGTAGCTCAGAGGATGATGGATGACGTATCTCACAAAAACCATCCTCAAATCATGAATAGGGAGAGTCCACAACAAAAGATGAGCTAGCTGAGATAAACTTCTCAAGTGGAGTCCAAAGAGAAATTTCAACGTCAACCAAGGATGATCCAACTTACACTCATCTTCCAAAGTAAACCAGAACCAATAAGGAGCACCTAGAATGACTCATCCTTTATGTAACTCAAAATCCAGCCCTGACTTAAGGATAACTCAGCAGAATGACAAGTCATCCATCTTTTGTCTCTATCATTGAGCCAAAGAAGTTTGAAAACATTAAACGCGATGAGAGCCGGTTACTAGAAATGTAAGAAGAACTAGATCAGTTCACTAGAAATGACTTCAATCCCCCAAGAACAAATCCATTATAGGAACCAAATAGGTCTTCAGAAATAAGCCTGTTAAAGATGAATATTTGGTTCGAAACAAAGCATGGCTCATAGCTAAAGGATATAATCAACCAGAAGGAAATGATTATGATGAAACATTTACTCATATAGCTTGACTTATAGCCATCAGGATTCCATGTGCCTTTGCATCTCACATATGCTTCAAACTCAATCAAATGGATGTCAATAGTGCATTCCTCAATGAAGTTATCTCAAAAGAAGTCTATCTGAAGTAATTACCTATATTTGAAGATTCAAAGCATTCCAGCTATGTCTACAAGATAAAGAAAGCTTTATATGGACTGAAGCAAGCCCCCAAAGCATGGTATGAAAGGTAGACACACTTTCTTATCTCCAAAGTATATTGTTGGACCTTAGACAGCTTATAAACAGTCACAGAGGGGGGTGAATGTGAATACTGGGTTATTTTTTGATTATTTTCATGTTTAAGTTAACTCAGTATGGTTTTTATACGTGTGTTGAGTGGGATATAAAAACTTATAAACTGCTTAGCTCAGCTGGCATATTTTATCTTCAGACTCTTACTGAGTGTGACTTACTCAGTATGAGTTGGATAACAAGCAAATATGAGAGAGATAAAAGAGTAGTAAACTGATAAAGCTACACGCTTAGAGTTAGAATGATTACACCTGAGATTTTTTCCTAGTTTAGCCTCTGCCTAATCCAATCCCCAGATCCCTCTCCGAGTTTTAATCCACTAGTGATTCATTCCTTCAGTAGGCAAAGGAGCCTTTACAATGGGTAGACACAATTACAGAAAGTTCCTCCTTTCTAACTACTACTTCCTCAATCTAAGAACACATCTCAAACTGACACTTGGAAAGAAACAATTACAGAAAGTTCCTACTTTCTAACTGCCACTTCCTCAATCTAAGAACACATCTCAGACTAACACTTGGACGGAAGCAATTACAGAAAGTCTCTACTTTCTAACTGCCACTTCCTCAATCTGAGAACACATCCCAGACTAACACTTAGACATAAACAATTATAGAAAGTCCCTACTTTCTAACTGCCACTTCCACAATCTGAGAACACATCCTAGACCGACACTCAAGATTTCAGAAGAGATTTGTGAATTGAATTTAACTTATAGAACGTTGAATCCTTACAATGTTATCTCTCATAATTGACTCTCTCTCTATTATAAATAGATATTACAATGGTTGTTTACTGATTGCTTGTATTTGAATTTCTACCAGCTAGGATGATTTGCAGTGCTTTAGCCTTTAGGAAATCCATGGTGTTTCCACACACTTGAACGTCTACTTCAGTCTTTAATTTATACTTTGAGGATCTGTGAAGTAGCCGTTGTAGACTTTCTCATCTTTGTAGTTCTTTAATATTTCTTCTCTTCACGTCTTTCAAATCTTCCCATTGGAGATAGCTTCTGGGACATTTCAGAGAAAGAAAATCGAACATTGAGGTGAGATAAGCTTCCATGGACGAAAGCTGTTTTGTCTTCAAGTGAAATGGGATATGGAGAGAGAGACGCGTGCAGAGCAACGTGCAGTCCTGATTGTTTATTGTTGCTTACAAGATCCGACATGGGTGGTGACACTGCAGAGTGGAGCTCTGACAGCGGTGCACATCATGGGGTTTGTTCCTTAAATATTCGTTGAAGTGGAATGTCAGAGCCTTTTGTGTTTCCACTAAGAATATTATGCAATTCTTTTACCTGAAAAGCTACAAAAGAATATTCTGTTTCTTCATAGAAACAGTTAGTGGTACAGCTGTCATACTCAGCATAAGGTGTCATAAAAGACTGCCTTTAATTAAGGCAATACTCAGCTCGTGCTGAGTGGTTATTACTTAATCCTCATAGTACTCTGCATGGATTTTACTTGTTAAGGTAGAACTCAGCTTTTCCTATCTAAGCCATAACTTAATTAATTCATACAGTAAATTGAGTTGATTTTATCACAATACTCAAGTCTACTTCATCAATTAAGAGTATACTTAGTATCTAATTAAATTCACTAGCCTATTCGGCTTGCTATTTCCAAAACATCATAAGTACTGTTAAGTACTAATTGAACTTGGGTTCTACATATATATTAGAGGCAAAATAGACAAAAAATTGTTCATCAAAAGGAAGAATAAAGATATTCTTCTGGTGTAGATATTTGTTGATGAAATCATCTTCAGAGCCACTAATGACAAGCTGTGTAGAGAATTCAGCACTCAAAAGAAGAATGAATTTGAGATGTCCATGATGAGAGAATTAACATTATTTCTAGGACTTCAAATCAAGCTAAGTCTCTATGGCATTTTCATAAGTCAAGCTAAATATGCGAAGGAAGTCTTGAAGAAGTTTAACATGGATCAATGAAAGCCTATATCAACTCGTATGGCCTTTGATGTTATTCTATGCAAGAACCTAGAAGGAAAAGTAGTTGAGTAGAAGCTGTATAAAGGAATCATTGTATCTTTGCTATATCAAACAACAAGCAGACTTGACATACACTATGTAGTCTACTATCGTACTAAATATCAATCTAACCAAATGAGGAGCACCAGTGAACAGTGAAGAGAATATTCAGATATCTCAATTGAACCACCAATGTTGGTTTATGGTATTCAAACAATGGAGATCTAACTCTTAAGGGATTCATTAATGCAGTCCATGGTAGAGACCAACTAGAAAGTAAGAGCACCACCGATGGATGTCTTTTTCTTGGATATTACATTGTTTCTTTATACAAGAAGAAGCAAACCTTAGTCACTCTTTCCATTATAGAAGAGGAATACATGGGTGCTAGTAGTTGTGTTGCTCAAGTTCTATTGTTTAAGCAGCAACTTGAAGAGTATGGAATTAATACAAGTTGCATTGAAGTTCTTTGTGACTATAAAAACACCGTTGATCTTTCAAAGAATCCAATTCAACACAATAAAATGAAGCATGTTAACATAAGGCATCACTTCATCAGAGATCACGTATTGAAGAAAGATGTCAAACTTGCTTATGTTCCTATAGTGAACAAAGAGCAGATATCTTTACAAAACCTTTAAGTAAAGATTTTTTTGACAAGCTAAGGGAAGAAATCAGAACGAGTAATTCTCTCTGAGATGTCAAAAGATCATTCCTTAGAAGATGGAATTCCTCAAACGATTGATTACCTTGAAAGCTCAACTTTCAGAGTCTATGAGAAATCATAAGGATCTTAAGACAATGCATTTTCATTAAAAAGAAAATTACTGACACGATAATTTCAAAATTTGAAAAAGGAAAGTGAACGACATGAATAATTAAAGAAAAAATCTACTTAAGACCCTCCGCATTTCGCTGTGAAGAAACACCATCATCAAAAAGCTGACTATAATGGAAAATTCCTTAATATTTCGTTAACTTCCACTAAAGTTAATGCAAAAATGCCATTCTCCTTCCCTTTATAAAATCGGAGAAACTCCTTTTCACTAACCTCTTCAACTTCGATTTTTCAAAATGATACTTGAAAAAAAGTACTCCTTATCCATCTTGAATTTTCTCTGATGGCATTTTCTTGAAGAACTGCCATTCTCGAATCCAAATCTCTCAAATGCAAGAGTATAAAATTCTCTTGAACTCTTACCAAAATGTTTCCTCAAACCATAAGCAAGAAGTTGGAAGGAAGGCTCAACATACTTCTACACAAATTTCTATCTCCTCTAAAACCCACTATTTACGAGTAGTTCCTGCTATACCATCTTCTTGAGAAGATGGATGTAATATAGAGAAAGGTTGGTATGAAATAGAGGATGAAGATGACAATAGAAAATTAGATTTACAACCTAGAAAAATGAGCATGGACTAAATCAAGTCCTTTGGATGTTATGTAAATGCTGCATTATCCAAATAAGACCTCAATTTGATTCATTAGGAAAAGGAATTATCATCACAAGCCACTCCATTATTGCAACACAGCATGTATCTGGATGAGAAATTCCTCTTTCAATCACATCAACTAAGTGACCAAGAGTTGTGACTAAGACATCAACACCCTTCTCTAAAATGGAATATGAGGCTCCAATGCTAAATACCGGACCTTTCCAAGGAATAATTTTCATCTTCTTATCTCATACCAAAAGACCAACCTCTCTATTCATCTCTTCTCCATGCAGAATCTCTATTCTGATCACTGAGGAAACTCTAGTTTCCAAAGACATAACCATTGTTACCATGGAACAACATGAATTTAGTGAAGCCCAAATGTTTGGAGTTAAGATTAAACCCTCCAAGAAGGTTGAGGAAGTCTCACAGACTGAGGCATTGGTGATTCATGATGCCAACGAAGAAACAACGACAACTCTTGATAAGGTTTTAGTGAAGGAAAATCATGTCAACACTAAGGAACTTAAAAATTACTCAGTGGTAGAAGAGGTTGGGATAGTGGTTCAAACTATTCTCAACTCTAAGGATGACACAATTGTTGTACCAACGCCAAGTGACACTCAAAACTTAGTGTATGTAAAGGCCAACAATGTCATACCTCCAACATAATAAATTGTTGTGGAATCAGTGGCAATACCGTTTTATGAGATAATCTCCCCTTTGATAGATCTCCAAGGACACATTGACTTAAACAGATAAACTGCATCCAATTTTGATGATGATAGTGTTAAAATCACCAATGAAAAGGAAGTTGATCGAGTGGAGTTGAAAGAGACTTCGGAAGGTAACTTAGTGTTGAGGAGGAGTTAAGAGAATCTCATCCCTCTAACGATGCTGCTAGTTATTTGGGTTAAGCACTCCTCTCCCAAACATCCCCTCAACCTCTACTAACCCTGAGGACTTCTCCATTGCTAGAATGGTATAAGCACAACTCTTCCTTGCTAGCCAAATAGATGAGGTCCAGAAGACTCTGCTTGTGATGACAAATACCTTCTCTTCGCTTTAAACATCACAAGTTTCAAGAGAGCTTTTCAGGATGTGGCTCTCCTCATGATGAATGTAGTAAACACTATAGTTGTTGATAAAACGCTTTCAAACCCTTTAACGTTGGGTCTTGAGCTCTATAACACCATCCTTCCATCTCTGGAAGGACATTTAGAGCATTACAAAACCATACTGGAAGGGAAAAACACAGTAATTGAAGATATCCAATCTTTTTCCAAAAATCAGACTGTAAACATGAGGCCACTATGCAATTGGGTGAAAGGGTTGATGCTAGGATCTCCATCATAGAGTAAGCATTGGATAGAATGGAAGTGAATTTTGGCAGTGAATTGGAGGTCTCCCAAAGAGCTATGAGGCCCGAATTGAGGATGGAGTGCAATGAGCTATGGGAAGACTTCAGCAAGAAGATAAATTCCCTCTCTTGGTAGATGGAGACCGTTGCTTTCAACAATTTTTAAAGTAGTGATGGAAAATATTGAGTCTTCTTAGAAGATAATCTCTACCACCATTAATGCCCACTTCAAAAGCATGGAGATTGAGGCTGAAAAGATGCTCTAATATGCCAAGGTGGACATTGACATCAACGTGGATGATCTTTTAAAGCAAATTGTATCTCCCCTTGTGCACTCCAAAGTCTTCGGTGAAGGAACTACATTTTAGGTGCTTGGAGATGCTTTGGAAAAAGCCTTAGGAGGGATGAAGAAGGAGATTCTGGATTAGAATATCTCCTCAATTGCTACCATCACAAATCAAATCCATCAAATCGTCAAAGGATTTGAAACCTTATTTTAGCATGGTCCTCCCTTATATGAGCATGAGGAATAAATTGTTCCCTTCCTTCATAGGTTCACATATTATTTTATCACCTCTAGCCTCTGGGCACAACAACGGAAAATCATCATGATGAAGGCTTTTTATCTATTTATGGATGAAAAACATTACCCCACAAATGGAGGCTATTATTCCTGAATTTCAACAGGTCACTGATGACTTCAAATACTTCCTTTAGCACTTTAGAAATTCATATGGTGATATCATTGATGCTTACAATTAGGGGAGAACATGTCTCTGAAGTATAAACAGTAGTGGATGAGGCATATGGGAAGCAAGTACTTGAAGCGGATCCAGTAGTAGAGATCTAGCCCTAGAGGTTCCTCAAGCAATCCTCCTCAACCTAAAGAAGAACCTATAGAGCTTGATGAACAAGATTAGAATCCCTAGAGCTAGCCAAGATCAAGACCTCCTCCTCATCCTCTAAGAAGAATATAATTAAGGAAGCAAGAACCAAAGAAGTATCTAGGCTCTATAGCTAGTTTCATTTTTTATTTCTTGATTATAAAACTTACCTATTTGTAACTCTCCTTATCCAGTGTATCAACCTTGCTTAATCATTGTGATTTAATAAAAATTTATGAATTGTTCATATTCTGAGTACAATATCCAATTACACTACTTGTTCTTTAAATTATATTTCAGGAAAATCCGTTGAATACAAAGTAGTATCGGATCATGGAGGAACAACATTAGAAGATCAAGTCCAAGCATATAAAGACTTATACTCAAAGCTAGTTCTTGTAAGCATCAAAATGGGAGAGATTGTTGAAGGATGATCTCAAAAGAAGCTTTAATCCTTACTTCAAGAACTGCTTTAAGAAAGTAATTAATCTCGGAAGCTTCATAAGTCTTGAACGTAACATAAGAAGATAAGGATATCACGGAAGCTAGAGATTGCATCAGAAGTTAAGAGACCAGATCGAAAGCTAATATCTGCATTGGAAGATTGAGCTACATTAGAGGATGAAGATTGGATCAGAAGCATGCTAGAAGTCTCAAAAGATAGAAGAATTATATCAAAGGGAAGTATCCTCTAATTAGTAATTAATTAAAGACAAATCAAATATGGGATATTTATTTCAAATTATTTGATTTTTAATCTCCAAGCATCACGTGAGTCAATTTGTTATGCCTTGCATTTAATTTGATGGCGCCAAAAGCTCTCTCACTTGAAAAGGACGTACCAATATAATAAATTTGAATCAGAGGCTACACTTAACCTTTTAACTTGGTTTTAACATATTTAAAGAGCCTTGATCATCACACTAAGCCTGTCTTTAACCTCCTTATCAGTCTAATAGCTCGAATCTTAAGAGACAACGGATACAAATATGTAAGAGTCCAAGACTAAAGGAAACCTTGGAAGACTATATAAAGGAGTGAAGTTCCTGGAGAAGAACTTGGTGAAGTTTTATCAATCTAAGAGCACATAAGCTATCTCACAACTCTTAAACTTCATATTAAAGCCTTGAAAGGAATCATTCAATTCCATACTCATTGTAATCAAGCTTTCACTAAAATAGAGTTTAGAAGCTCTAAACTTTATTCATTCAAAGGTGTAAAAACTCTTTCTTAGTTGTAAGTAAGTGTGGGGGAGCGTAGACACTAGTTGGAGGGTACTTCTAGTAGTTATTGTAAGCTTAAAGCCTAGATACAATTGGATAGTACTTTTGTATTGGTAAAGCTCTTAGACTATAAATTGTTGAATGGTACTTCAATCAGTAAGTAGCCTAGTAGCGATTTATTCTCCACCCATAAGGAGAATAACTAATGGATTATATCTTAGACAGCAATTCCAAGGACTAGTAGAGGCTGAACATGTATAAAAATCTTATGTTTTCATTTATCTAACTCTAATCTTCATTTAATTTCATTCACATTCATAAAATAAAAAATCCACTCTTAAGAGATTGCATCAGAGTATATCTTCTAAGGAAATTCAATTCATCAGAAGCATCTCTAGAGGCATATTCTGCAATAGTCTTTGAGCAAAGAGTAATACTCGAAAAAGGTCATCCCCCCCGACTTGTTTATCACCCTCCTGGGTCTAACAGAAATATATAAGAACTAAAAGCATTATATAAGTGGGTTAGAATGTGCCTTAACACAATTCAATTAGTTTTTTGTTAGATGGGCTTAACCCCACTAATATGTTCACACAAGTCAAGCACGACACTCTCAAGCCCCTACAATAACTACTAAGTTTCCATTAGGTTTATACTAGATTAATGATGAATAAGAAACAAATGTAGAAGGGGAATCTAACACTATAATTAAGTTTTGACTAGAAGCAAATAGGTAATCAAGAATTAGAAAATAAGGGAGTGGTTCCATGATTAGTAGAAATTGAGATTTTTTTATTTTGTTATGAAGTAGCATAGACCGTTTAAGTTCATTTATTTTATATTTAATGATTATTTTAGATTTTTTTATTTAAATGTATTTAACTTTCCAACTTTACTATTATAAATCTTCCACGAGGCCTTTTAAAACTAATGGCCTTTACTTGGTCAAAAGTGTTTACTGGGACCTTTCGTGTAAGGAATGTACACCTTCCTGGTATATCATTTAGTTGGAATAAGCTGTGCAAAACAAACATACCTCATGTCTTTATGTGGAGATCAACGTTTGGTGTTCTCCCATTTGTTCAAATTTACTTCAAAATATGCTATAGATAATAGCATTTGCCGGAATTGATTTTTTTGGGGAGGAGTTAGTATCTCATGTTTTCTTTGATTGATCATATGCGAGATATGTTTGGAAACTTTTTAATTTTGATATAGCTTTTCCTCCTACTATCTTTGTGATTGATGTACTTGATGATTGGGTTTTGTGTAAAGATGAGAAATTTTTACAGAATATTTGCAATCTTTTATGGTCGATCTAGCTTGCTTGGAATAAGCTCATTTTTCAAGCAATTCATTCGAACCTCAATCTATTGTCAGGTGTATGAAACTAATTTGTTCTCTTCCGGTACTTAGGGCTACTCCTTTAGTGCCTTCCAGCTCTACAATAGGTGCGCATTTAGCATGCGAGCCCAATTTACCATACCTGGAGTGTGATTGTGATGCAACCATCTTTAATAATGGTCATTCAATAGGTTATGGGTTAGTGGATCGAAACTTTAGGGGTGCTTTCATTTTCCCAAAAATCAGGTGTCCTTAGGAATACTCCACATTTTTCCTGTTTTGGAAGCCGGAGCTTTGTATGTGCATGAGGCGTTATCATGGTTAAAAGAATTTGGCTACAATCATGTGGTGATAGAGAAGGATAATATGCTTCTTTTTTATGCATTAATTTCTCTAGATAATGGCTCTTTCTTATGTTGTTTCTTTTATTCAAGATTTTAAATTATTAACTAGTCTTTTTATTTATTGCCTATTTAGTTGGGTCAAAAGTGATAACAATTTGGTTCCCACACATTAACAAGATCGGTTTATTTGCATGATGTTGCAGGGGTTTGGAACGTTATTCCTCCTCCTAGTGTGTCTCACTTTTTGAACTAATATTAAAATAATTTTCTACAAAAAAAAACTCAATGCTTACAATAACATGTAAGATTGTTTTTAGTAGTGCACCCCAAAAAAAACACAACAAAAGTGAAAAGAAAACTGTCCGTGTGAATTGTTGAATGGTATTTGAAAAGTTACCAAAGAAAATAAAGAAGCACATGAGAGGCAACAACTAAAGTCAATCAAAGCCACCATACAAATGTTGGCTTCAAAAGATTTAGATATTTTGGAGTGAGCTAGATGTTTTCCAGTACTAGCTAGATAATTTTAGTTATTGTAATAGCATATAAGCAAGCATCACTATGTACTTTATTAATCAATTGTTAATAATACATAATCACATTTTTCCACTTTTTTATCTGTTCACTGTTCTTGTATTCTTGAGCTTTGTAACTAAATTTTTTCTATTACTTCTTTGATTTCTACATGGTAACAGAGCCTTAATGGTTTGAAGAGGAAACCATTGCATTCCTTTGAGAGATAATACAATAGGAATTATAGTAAACAACACCAATCAAACAAAGATGGCAATTCAAAATCAGCAAGTAGAAAATCCTTGAACTATTATTGTCATAGCTTTGTTCAATGATGAAAACTTCCTACCTTGGAGCAAAGAGATCAAGAGCTCTTAAGAAAGAAGTGAAAGTAGTCTATTGAAAGAACTATAAGAAAGGTTTGGTGGAAGAAATATAACTCATTTGTATTAAATTATGCGAGAGATCAATCTTCTTATGCAAGGAAACAACACAATAATGATATATTATACATAGTTGAAAATTTTAATGGGATGAACTGGATCTGTTACACAAATATCCAATTTGTTCTTTTAGAGCTATGAATCTTTATCCTTGTAATGTAGTTAGAAAATAGGGGAATTAAAAGAAGAAGATAGACTAATTCAATTTCTCATGGGGCTAAATGAAGCATATGGAGGCTGTCAAAAGTCAAATACTCCTTATGGATTTGTTTCCTTTTATAAATAAAGCATATAACATGATCTTGAGGATTGAAAAGCAAAGGGAGATCACTACAGAATATCCAATTGAAAATGGCTAATTACTCAGCTAGAAATTTTACTGCCACATTTCCTACAAAGTTCAACAATGCTCTTATTGGAAGATTTGCTAGAAGAGAAGAAAGAAAATATGCACATTATAACAATACAAATCTCACCAAAGAAAGATGTTTTCAGTTAATTGATAATCCAGAATGGTATCCTATGGAGAAAAGAATTGCAAGGGAGAATCAAGTACACAATGAGGATACTGTGATGATGATGATTTAATAAGTTGTATTGTAGAAGATCGAAAGAGCGTCAATGTTCTTATGAAATCTCACCACAACAACTGAATTTCATATTTCAATAAGTTCACGAGATGGTGAATCGGAATAGTGTTGCTGAATCACCTCTCAGTTACAGTACAACTAACCAATAAAGTGAGGATTACACAGGTATCCTTGAATTTTCTACAATTTTTTTGATATTGAATGGACTATGGATAATGGACAATGGAGCCACATCACATATGTATTCTATTTTATGTTTATTTGATGATACGAAGAAGCCGAAATATGCGCACTATGTTACTTATCCTGATGGAACAAAACAAATGGCATATTCATTTGGCGATATAAGTTTATCTAGAAGATTAAGTTTATATGGAGTACTGCATATCAAGAGATCTCATTTTAATATTCAATCAGTGGGAAAATTAATGTCTGATATGAAGGTTTCTATACATTTCCATCCTCATTACTATATTTTGCTGGACCAAGCTACTTAGGACCTCCTCGCAATAGCATGGAAGAGTAGTGGATTAAACAAGTTGAACAATTCACCTTTAATAAAGACTACTTTAAATATTTTTCTGTTTTTTTACTAAGTTCAATTGATTAGGAGCCATGTGTTTGGCATAGGAGATTGGATCATAATTATTCAGAAGCTTTACTTCAGATAGATTTAATAAAAATAAGTTGTAACACTAAGGATTGTTATGTTTGTCATGTTTCAAAAAATGTAGATTGCAATTTATGCAAAGTTCTACAAAGACTACTAGCATTTTATAGTTGTTGCATGTGGACTTGTGGGTTCTTTACCACATTCATTCATTAGCTGGTGCATCCTATTTCACTATTATAGTGGACAAATTTTCCAGAGCAATTTGGGTGATTTTAACTTATTGAAAATCCCAAACTTCTCAATCTATGAAAACTTTTATCATAACAGCTAAATTGCAGTTTGACCAAAAAGTGATAGTATTGTGTAGTGTCAATGGTAGTGAATTTTTGAATAACTATTGGTCTTGTTGGCTTATATAAATGGGTTAAAATGGGGGGTGTATGTCTTTACATTTTTAAAACTTTATAACTTCAAAACCAAAAAAACGAAGTTGGTGAAAAAATAATTAAGTAAAACTACAAAACGGCACAGTTCAAGCTGACTCAGTTATATACAAGCTGATGATGAGTAAACTTTACTCAACACAGCCAAGTTTTATGTTGAGTAAAAAATAGAGAGTAAAAAAAATTTTGAGTGATATAAAATTATTTTAAACTAAGAATAAAATTTATCCTAGTTCGGCCTCTGCCTACCTCCTATCCCTGGATTCCTTTTCGAGCTTTAATCCACTAATGTTTAACTCCATTAAACTAGTGGGGGAAGACTTTGATAGTGGTTGGATATTACAACAAGTACCTTCCAAGCAATATATCACTCAAACAATTTGAGTACCCTTCTCAAACTACAATCACTCAATTTGAATTGGAAGATTGAGAATAGAAACACAACTTACAGAATACATTGGTTTCTTTTATAATGTAAAATCTTAGCTTTATCTAAGACTAATTACTCTCTGATAAATAGAACTTTGAATTTTTCTTTTATTTGTTTGAGGAAATTTGAATACTGAATTGCTTTAAACAAAGTTTCAACTTAGAAATTCGAGGCGATTCACCAAGTTGAAAACTACAATCTTCAGTCTCTATTTATAGGCGTAGATTCTGAAGTAGTAGTTGCAACTTATCATCTTGAACTTACCTTCAAATTCTCTTCTCTTTAGTTATTCAAAATCTTCAGATTAAAGACATATTCAAGCCGCTATTTGATAGTGAATTCGTTTGTTATTGTACAATATTAATCCATTGATTAAATTCTCATCAAGGCTTGATCCTCAAGTTTGATTCCATCTTCAAAAGAGTGCATGAGGTGCAACAGGGAGTCTTCTAATTGCTTTGAAAACCTGAATTACAGATTCACATGGTGTTTTGAAATGCAGCGAAATGTAGAATCCGTTTTATCTTGAACTTTAGTGATTACATGCCAATATTCCGTAAAAACACCTTTTTTTCTTTTGGGAGCCCTTGAATATTCCTTTATTTTTAGTGCCAAATCAGTATTGAAACTTGAAATGTGTCAAACTAGAATATTATATCTAATTGAATGGTTAAAAGCATAAGGTGTTACATAGGTATGCATAACTTAAAATAAAGTAAGCTTAACACTGAGATAAATCTAAATAAATCTTGATGCTGAGTTGTTTGGCCTTTCATATTAACTCAGCACAGTAACTAAAGCATTCCTAAACCATAGCTTAATTTAGTTCAAGTCAACATGTTGAATTAATTTCCCTTAACTAAGCTCATCCTTAACAACTTAATTAAGAATTTACATAGTACATAATTAATTTTCTTATCCTAAGCAGTTTGTTATTCTAAAACTTAAGATAGTGTGAGGTATCATTATGTTGGGTTCAATAATCTCCCCCATTTTGGATCAGATAACAAGCTAAGTAGAAGCAGAAATTTACTAAGTAAGAATTTATTGAGACGAAATACCTAGAATCAAGATAAGACTCCCCCATGTTGAGTGAACTCGTTTTAGTAAGCAACAGCTCCCCCATACTGAATGAGCTTCTTCTTTAAATAGGACTTGTCTTGGTTAGCTTCTCAAAAGTTGGTCTATATTAATTCTTGCAAAATTGAGTTATTGATAAGTGTATAATTACACTTATTGTCACATTAATTTCACACATTAAACACTACAGTTTTAGTCATTTTTATACTTCATATAAAAGATTTCAGGTGGTATGTAGTTGTTTTTATGCAAATGCATACTAGGTAAATCTTGGGAGTAAAATGATGGTAAAGTGGAAAAGAAGAAGATTTCTGAGTAAAACTCAATTCACGATCGCGATAATCATTCGCGGTCATGACTTGTTTACTTAAGAAACAGAAGTCTGCCAATCAAAGATTCACGGTTGTGACTTGGATGGTTTTCTGGTATAATCTTCTTAACCAACAACCGCCAGATAAGCATGATCAACCGCCATCAACTACCAATGAACATACGCCTATCAGGAGTCAAACAATCATGAAAGCGTGCTTATCCATTGTGGATTATATCAAAGCTTCTCAACCAATCACAATGAAGAGATGTAATCTTTCACCAATGGACACAACCCTTTGTTTGGATAGATGCAACCCTTCGAACTCTATAAATAGGGCTCCATTCCATCACAATTTCGTAACATTAGATGTGTGCAGCATTAGAGTGCAAATAAAGAGTCACATATAGTGTGTGTGTGTGTGTGTGTGTAGATAGATTCGCTACGTTCTTAAGTGTTAGCGAGAAAATGTTTAAGTGATTTGAATCCTTGTTTCGATCACTAGATTACTCTATATTCTCAAGCAATTGTTATATAAGTGTACTTGCAAATCACTTATCAATAAAAGTTTTCATTCTTCAATATTCGTTTGTTCGATATTCGTAAAGAATGGCATCCTAGCGGAGGTTCTGTACGGGCTGAGACTGAATTCAAAGCAGACGCAGGAATTGCGGGAATTGACGACTCCTATTAAAGAGTGGATACAGTTTGATCAACTTTAGCTTTCACTTGCATACCTTACAACTTTGCATTGCTTTCTACTTATACTTTCTATTTTGAAGTTTATGATATGTCTATGTGTCATAATGCGTATTTCGTGCTAAGTCTTTTATGTTAATCAAGTTATATACGTTGGAGTTAATTTTAAGAGTAGTTTCGGGTTTAACAATATCATGTATAATCACTGGATCTGTGATATAACGTTGTTTAGCGAGCCAAAATTTTTGGAATGGTAACTTACTAAATGTGGCTATGTGAGAGCGACCCCGTACTAAGCATAGTATTGATGTTGTCCAGGTTTTCATAATTGTCTTATTTCGTTTGCGC
Source organism: Euphorbia schlechtendalii (assembly GCA_949673415.1). NCBI lineage: Eukaryota > Viridiplantae > Streptophyta > Magnoliopsida > Malpighiales > Euphorbiaceae > Euphorbia > Euphorbia schlechtendalii. The sequence continues at coordinate 21,105 of CATIWQ010045646.1, forward strand.
TAGGTTTAGAAAAGTTATTTCATGTGTTGCTCTGCGACGAATCATTGAACATCTAAGTGTTTTGAACCGAGTCTGTTAGATTAGTTTAGTGAGTCGTAACATCTTTGTTGAACTTGCATGTTTTCTCTGCTATACTTGTTCGTAGTGAAGATTCTATATATTTAGATTCTCTAATCTTCCACATCTATATTTACTCA
>CATIWQ010045650.1:0-12864 GCA_949673415.1 Euphorbia schlechtendalii
ACCAAACTTCTGCTGCATTTTTCTCTATTAAAAAGAATTCAAATAAAAAAATTTAATTCTTAAAATACCTAGAAATATGTCTCAGCTTTCCAATGCCACAAACATAACAGAAATCCAATCAATATAGATCAAGTTATACTCAAAAGACCCAACAGTTTGCAAACTGAAATTTTCAGAAAATAGTTTTCATGAATCAACTTCAAACGGAATTTTCATGTAGTAGAAAGCCAAAAATCACAAAGGTTTCTTCTGAACATATAACATTCAGCTTCTTCTAATATCAATAGAGTCAAGAATCACTCAAATCAAAGCAGTATAACATGGGAAAACATTAAAACAAAAACAGAGGTACAATCTGGAATTTTCCATCAAAATCGAAAATTTGAAATTAGTGTACACAAACCTCTTTTAAGCTCTTTAATAGTTTTCTTCCACCTCTTTCCCCTTTGATCTGTCTATATTATCTTTATCTGTAAAAATCATAATTAATCATATCAAAATACTAATTGAATAAGCCTTATAATACCTTAAATATGCTTAATCCACCATGAATTCTACTAATTTAACTTCAATTGTCTCAAAAATCACTTACCTCAAGTTCAGGTTACTATTCATCCAAAACTTAACACCTGATTTCTTCCTCTTCTAACCTTATTTTACATAAATTGATGATGATAGAAGGCTAAGAGATCGATAATTAACAGGGATTCGAAGTCAAAACGAAGAAATCTGAGTTTTTGAGGTTTATGGAATTTTGAAAGAAATGGGGTGAAGAAAGGAAGAATAAGAGGAAGGAGAATGAAGGATAAGAAGAAGAGAGGTATGCAGGATAAGAAGAAAGGAGATAAGTATATAAAAAAATATTTTCTGTAAAATTACTATTTTACCCTTAGTTCAATTATATTGCATACTTATCACATTTTCTCGGTTAAACCTTCTTATAATCTTATAACTTAATTCTGTGAAAGAATAACATGCACATATAACTATAGCTCCCATGATAGCTTATATATCCTTTCTTGCATGAATTATAATTATAGAAATTTTCAGTCTCAAGATACATAGTTTCGGGTCAAAGTTTGACCGGCGGTCAAACTTCGCTCCGTTTGACTATTACCGAACTTTAACTTTTTCTCATCATTTCTTTAATATAGTAACAATATACCGATGTCAAAATTTAAAAATTTTGGGGTGTTACAAACAATCGGAACCATTTAGCAAAATTTATTCAATTTTCTTTAATAAGACAAGAATATAAAAAACTGAGCTAGCATTTCACTAGAAAAGTACTCAAATAAAACTAGGGAGAAGTTTATTGAAGGTCAGATTTCAAAACTTCAAAAAAGCATGCTTGCATAATAATTGTTGCAGAATTTGGTAATGATTATCGTTTATGAGTGATTTAGGCAAGTCATTTAGGAGAGTGATAATAGGGACTGATTGTTTCTTTCCCAATCTATACCTAATATTATGGTATAAACTGAGCAGCATTTCAATAAGCAAAGACTTGCAATCTTTAACATTTAGCCATGAGAAACCACAAGTACCTAATGTAGAGTCTTAAATTAGCAAAAGAGATTTTTAAACATAATCAAATTATGCAGAACCTAATGAACTTCTCAACTAATGCCTACAACCCACATCCTAATTCCTAAATAGAATTGCAGCAAATCAGAATTCAAAATTGGAAACATTAATATGGAAATTAATTTAGTACAAGGTGGTTAAAGAGCAGAGACAAGATCTGTAAATCGTTGAACAAGTTTTCCCTAACATAATTATCTTGCTAAAAATCCAGGTAGCTAAAACCATAACCATAAACTTTATTGAAAGAGGCCCAAACTGAAAGTAAAATTAGTAAACACTAACCTCCTCATCTCTCTTGACACGATTCCACTCTGTCAAATCTCAAGACAAAGCTCTAGCATTTGTAATAGTATCAAGCACCAAATCCACGTCCTGTACCGAAATTCGATTTTTCAAGGCTTTGATTTGGAGCTTCAATGACTGAATCTTGCCAAGTATTAACTCCTGCTCGCAAATCCACAATTGCTCTTCCTGAAGCCATCGTTGCTCTTCACAGAGCCACCGTTGCTCCTCATAGAGCCATAGGAAGTCTTAACAATAAGAAGAAGAAGAATCGGGAGCAGAGGATGAACAACAGATATGAGAGTTGGAAAAAGAGAGTGAAACTGAAGGCTTGAAGAATGGCAGTGGGATGGCATCTGAATCTTTGGCATTGCCTTTCTGATTTGCCAAAGCCGAATTCATCGTTTTCCCTGATAAAGAAGGATCGATGAACTTAGAAGGGGATTTATTTTTTCAAAGAAACAACGAAATGAGGGAGAGGAGATGAGAGAATATCTGTGATATATATATTTTTTACTGAATTTTTAATTTTTTAATTAAATTTTTCCGTTAATTGACTAGCGGGAGATTTCCCTCCCTTCAAGTTTTTACTATTCAAAGTGTTTTTCGCAACGGTTAGACTAAAAATGTTGCGATGAAAGTGTATTTGATCAACAAAAATATCTATTGCAACACTTTTTAAAATATGTTCGAAAAATCCTTTTTTCATTCAAAAATCACAACACTTCAATGCAACACCAGCCATTCTGGTTGCGATAGGCCATCTACGGTGTAGTGAAATTGAAGGGGTAACCGTGACGTTTTCAAGGTTCGGAGGTAGTGGATAAAAAGAACAAAGTTTTAGAGGCTTATGATGTTTAGAGTTTCTTTTGCTTAATGCATCTCCATGAACCTAAACTTGTTCTAGAAAATCTACTATCCTCCTAAGTTTTCAAAATGACCTCATAGCTTCCTTAACTTTTAAAAGTGCATAATTTTACTTCTTAATGTCACATGTCAACTTTTTATTAAAGAGACAGAATTAGAAAAACGATATCTTTAAAAAGTAAAATCAACAAGAAGTTGATGTATGGTATTAAAAGAGTAAAGTGATACGCTATTTGAAAGTTTAGGGAACTACGAAATCACTTTGAAAATTTAAGATTAGCACTGAACGCATTATATATGTCATGACATACGTACAGTCATGCGAAAATTTGAAAATCAAGGTCAAATCCCATTAAATTTCAATATATTTGTGCAACGGAGATATGGATAAGAATGATACTGACCATCAAATGTAATGATGCAATTCGGGCATTCCAGAAAATTAATGACTTTTGATAATCTGAAATTATTGAAAATATATGTCAACACTAGTAGAATGATGGATATCACTGCTGTAATTTTCGTGTCTCGTCTCCTCAGATCGGAATAGGCCACCAATTTAAATTAAATTATGTGGCTATTCTCATTGGTCACTTCTTTGTCTTTTCATTCCAAGAAAAGGATTATATTAAACCCCATTTAATACAATCGGGAAGGGTAGATTAAATTCCCCTTACTTCATCCACAAAATCAGCTCATGTTAAAGTATGAGCAACAACATTATCATCACGATTTACCCAACTAAAAAGACATGAAATAAATTGCTTAGACAAAATCTTATAATCCTCAATGATTGAAGTAACATATAAATAATCAACATTACAATTAAATTTCATAAAATGACTTCTTGTCTTTCTCCACAATGAAAAGAGATTTCAAGCTCTTTAACCGAGATAAAGCTTCCCTCACCGAAAGAGTATGCGCCTCTAAGATGGATAAATGATTCGAGAGGGAGCCCGATTTTATTTCGATAAAAAGACCACCAACATTACGAAAAATATTGCCGAAAATAAAACACTACATTCAATCAACCACAAGAACACAATATTTTTAACTTGGTTCCCTCCGATTGGGCTTACAATTCATGCCAATCACCAAGGTATTTCCAAGGATCTGAAGTGAGTTGCTTTTATTGATTTCTCAAATGGCCGATAAAAAATACAATCTAGAGTACTTGATCTAAAAACCCTAACAGATACTGAAAACCTAGAGAATAACAGAGATAACATACAAACATGCAGAGAGAAAATTAAGCCACATAGAAAACCCTAGAGAAATCTCTTATCTATAACCTGAAGCAAGCCTCTGAAGAAATAACCGCTTCTCAACAACTTTTGGAAGCAACCGACTTCAATTATAGCTTTTGAATTAAATCAAGACATCAATAGAATGAGGATTAGAAATCAAGCGACGAGGAAAGAAATAGAGAAAATAGATTCCAAATGAACACTAGCTGAAGCAAAGAGATTTTATAGCTCACCTAAATACAAAACCTGATCGTTTTGTAATGGCATGCTAATAATGCTTCGAAAGTTAACCGAGCAACAATAAACGGGCTTAATAATACATATTAAAAATTAGGCTTTCAAATAACAACTAAGTACAAAATTAATGGACGCATTTAGATCCTAATCTTAACACTCTCCACATTGGCAATTAATACATCCAACAAAAGCCTTCTCAAACTTTTGATCAGTACAAAGGGTAATCACCAACTTGAGGTATTGTAGGCACCATTTGACACACAATCAAATGTCAAATGATACCACTCCAACTCTTTTGAGTGTAACCTGAAATTAATAAAAAAATAAGCTTAGTAAAAATATCAGCAGGATAATTCTAGCATGTATCTTTTCAGCACAAACAAAATCATTTGCAATTACATCTCTTACAAAATGCATTTTAACATCAATATGTTTGGTTCATGACAGACAATATTCATGCATAAATGTATAACAAATTGAGAAAAATTGTTTATTAAATAAGTGTTGTTCAATCCCTAGCTCAGAAATAATGCCTTTAAGCCAAAGAGACTCTTTAATAGCTTCCGTTAATGTTATGTATTCAACCTCAGTAGTTGATAAGGCAACTACATGTTGTAGGCAAGATTTCCAACTAACCAAGTTATTTCCTACTGTAAAACAGTACCCAGAAGTGGATCTCCTTTTATCCAAATCCCCAGCATACTCTTAGTTACAACATCCTTCAATAAAAACTTTCTTATTCTTATAAAGAGATTTGTATGTGTAACACAATGAAGAACTTCTTAACAGATATTTACTTAGCCATTTTACAACAAATTGGTGAATTTTATCAAGATTGCTCAAGACTAACAACAACAATAATATCAGACCTAGTACAAACCATACAATACATGAAAGAGCCCACAACAATCTGATAAGGGACTCTTGATATAAATTTAATTTCCCTTTTATCCAAAACAGGCATACTCATTTTTAACTTAAATTGAGCTCATATGGGTATACTAATAGCCTTCTTGCTAACTATTTTTTAAGGGAAAAAAGGCCATTGTCGGGGCCCAAGCCAGGAGCATCCCAACTAGGTTGGCACTCTCCCAAACATGGAACCCCACAAGGCCAAACCTGTATTAATCAATGGCTGAAATATTCAAGTAGAGAAACTCATATTAGTTACAAAGAAAAACTCTTGGATTAATAAAAATATCCAAGATCGTAAAGTTTAAAGTATGCCTATTACATTGAAAGATAAACCAATATAAATGAATAGTCGAAAGGAATAAGTCTTCCGGTACTAAAACATTCTCAAAAATAGCTTTATTACGTCTTTTCCGTAGCACCGAAGACATGATGAACCACAAAGAACTCCCGAAACTCCGATTCAAACCCGCCCAAAAGAAAGATTGCCAAAAATCCAAGAAGCTCGTCATTGTGTATGGAACTGGAACCAAGATGCCTAGCCATCAGAAAAATTCTTGCCAAATAGGTATACTCGAATGACAATGGAGAAGTAAGTGCTCGGTAGTTTCGGTTTCGATACAAAAGGAGCAAGATGCGTTCTCGATCACATTCCGCAAGTGTAGAAAATAACGTGTTGCTAAACGGTCATGGAAAACTAACCATCCAAAAATTTAATATTTGCTAGAAGGCAATCGTTCCAAACAAACCAAAGTTTTACAAAACCTTTTTAATATAGTTTTGCTAAGTTAAAGTTAGATATCCATTAATTCTATCTCTAAAAATATCTATCCCTAAGATTTTTCTGGCAAGTCCTAGATCCTTCATATTGAATTCAATATTAAGTTTCTCTATCAATTTAGTTATTTCAAACTTGCTTTTACATGCTATAAGCATATCATCAACATATAGTAGTAAATAAATAAAATCACCATTATAAAGTTTGGAATAATACACACATGGATCAAATTTACTTCTACCAAAGCATGACTATTTCAGTCCATAAAAAGATTTTTAAGCAAGCAAACATGATTTTCTTTGCCTTTTACAGCAAAACCTTGTGCCTAGGATATATACAATTCATCATCAAAGTTTCAACACAAAAAGCAGTTTTTACATAAAGTTGCTGTAACGCAAGATCATACAAAGCAGTCAAAGATAGAATAATCTTATTGACACATGTTTAACAATTGGAGATAAAATTGGTAATCTATTCCCTCCACTTGAGTAAAACCCTTAGCTATTACTCTGGTTTTGAATCTCTCATTTTCAACACCGGGATTAGAGGGTTTTCTCCTAAACTCACACTTACAACTTATGACTCTTTTATTTATGGGTTTGGGAACAAGAATCCAAGTTCAATTTTCTCCAATGAGTCAATATCATCATTCATGACTTCTTACCATAATATCTAGTCCTTCTCAGCCTAGATTCCAAGTAAGATTGAGGATCATTATCATGGAGACTTATAGTAGTAAGTACAGATTGTTGAACAAAAGATGATAATTTCAATCAGACAAAATGTAACCATTGAATTTAGAGGCATCCTTGTATCTCTTATAGGTATATTATTAGTAACATTTTGATTCCGAAAATTATTATCTATGTTTACAACTTATTCAATATGATCAATATTAACAAGAATTTGAATATCATCATGAAGTTGATCAAGATTATCATTAAATTCAACTTCTTGAGGTTGATTTAAGGGATTATTTTTAAACTCCTCAAACTCCACCTCTAACAAATTCCTCACTTAATGTGAGTTATTAGACTATCTACAGGCATCTAAGGAATTCAGATTCATTAAAGGTCACATCTTTACTAACTTAAATTTTATTTTCAGTTAAGGACCAACATTTATAACCTTTAACACTAGTGGGATAACCTGTAAAAAATACACTTTGACTCTTGGGTCAAGTTTAGACTCAAAACTGTGAACATAGGCTGTACATATTAAGGTTCTAAGATGATTATAATTGCATGGCTTTCCATGCCAAATTTAATGAGGGCTCTAGAAATTAATAGTGAAATAGGTGATTTGTTAATTATCAAGTTGTTCACGTAGCTTTAGCCCAGAAAAAATGATTTCAAATAACATTCATCTAACTTAGTTAAGAATAGTTTTGTTATATCTTTCTATAATTCCATTTTGTTGTGGGGTGTATGTGCATGTCCAATGTCGATTTATACCACTTTAGCATAAAAAATCATTAAAAACATTATTAATAAAATAAATCTCGTTATCATTTTTAAGTTTTTTTATCTGAGAGTTTTTCTCATTTTCAATTAAAGTTTTCCAATGAACAAAATTGTCAAACACATCAGATGTATTTTTTAAGAAATTTATCCATATTTTCCTAGAGAAATCATCAATGAAACTAACAAAGTATAGACAATAGAGGCACATAAGAAGATCCCCACATATCATTGTAGAAAAAACAAGAAATTGCTTAGAATAGTTTTGAGTAGCAGTAAAGCTTTGCTTATAAGATTTCCTCATAACACAAACTTCACATGGTTTAAAGACACAGAATTAGGTAAATCTATTATTCCTTACTTTTGCAAGTTGACAAGGCCTTTTTAACCAATGTGTCCAAGTCTATTATGCCACATTTCAAACTTATTATTGTTAGAATAGTATTGACAATTCCATAATAAGCAGATTCAAGAAAATAGTATAAACCACTTGATAGCAAAGCATTACAGATAGTTTTATCTCCGCAAGTAACATGAAAGACTCTACCTGGAGCCTTATAAGACACAACTTTGCTATGAAGATGACTAAGTGAGATCAGATTCCTTTTCAACTTAAAAATATACCTGACATTACTTAAAATTTAATTTCTACCAATGTCAGTGACAAGTTGTGCCTTCCCTGTTCCTAAAATTTCACGTGGAATAATTTCTCATTAGAATTTTTCCACCTTCAAATTGTTTATATTCTATAAACCACTTCCTATTAGGACTCGTATGAAAGGTACAACCTAAATCTTAAAAATCTAGGATTCTTCGTATCTAAACTGACTGATGATAAGAGTTTCAATTTCTTGAACTTCAGTAGTGTTATTATTTGCTCCTTGATTATGATTATTATGTTTATTCTGATTATTCAATATTTGTATACAAAATTTCCTAGTATGATCCTTTCATGATAATGGAAACAAGTTTAATCTTTATGACTCATAGGTCTACTAATTTCACCTTGATTAAAAGTTGAGTAATTTAGTATCAAAATGACCTTGTCCTTTTTAAATTTACCATATTTCTTTTTTTCTTTAACAAACAAAACTTAAGCATTCACTCACTTTCCTCTATTATTAGATTTAACCTCTAATTCTTTCATTTTTAGAGCTGAGATAATATCATCTATTTCAAGTTTTTCTTTACCATATTTTAGAGATTCTTTAACAAACTATACTTTTCAGGTATAGAATTTATCAAGATTACAAATTTATCTTCATCACTTACACTTATAAATGCATTTTCAAGATCATTCACTAATCTTTGAAAATAATCATCTATATTCTTTTGAGTGTTCATTTAAAAAGTGAAGAATTTCTCTTTTAAATAGGTAGTCTTAGCAGTATTGGTTGTCATGTATAGACTTTCAAATTTAGTCCACAAAGAAGGTGCAATATTATTACCCTTAACTCTTCTTGTGACATTATCAAATAGTTTTAATATGATAGAGGAATAAGCCATTTGCATCATATCCTTCTTCTCATCTTCGGTGAGTGTAGCAGACATCCTTTGAACATCAAACAATGCTTTATACATTTGTTATATCAAAAACTACTCTCATTTTTTCTTTATATATGGCAAAGTCTATTTTGCCATCGAATTTATCAAATTTTAGCTAGTGATATTTTTACAAACAATAAAGGGATAGTCACAAAGAGAAACCTTATAGAAATTCTAATAAAGCTATCCTAAGATACAAAGAGATAGGAAACCTCTAAAGGACCTATTTCTAATCCTTAAACAATTAGAAATATTGATCAATAAGAACTATCAACTTAAATAATAGAGGGAAATGAAAGAACTTAAAGATTAGGTCTTCTTTTAACAATGAATATCAATATTTAAAGAGTTTAGAGATTAAGAAAGAACTTCTAGTAGTTTTGGTCTTCTTTTGACAGTATAATTTTAGAGAAAGGAATTCAAGAAACAATTACCTCAAAAAAATTGATTTCCACTTTCTGAAAGATCCAATCAATAAAGAAAAATAGTTTGTAATCAGATTGATAAAACAATCACAGAGATGGTGACTTAATTTATCAAACAATTCTCTTAAACAAAACACATGTAACACAAAGAGACCGATTTGATTTTCAAAACAATCTTTAAAACATAAGATTTTCTAATTTCTTTAAGAAAAAGCTTTGACATAACATGAAGTAACATAGAGATTTGCATACACTAGATGTTATTAGTTTAAAAAAATAAAAAACTTCATAAACCATAAGATTTTAGAAATTGCAAAACGACAAGTCAAAAACAACATGCAAGATCAGTGAGACGTGATTGGCAGATAGCCTCTGCTAGGGTTTTCTCTCCCTAGGCTTTCTCTGGCTTTTCTCTTTCAATCTTGATCATTTTTCCTTCTTTTGATTTAGATTGTCTGATTCTTTTCACCTTAATTACTCAAAATCATCTTCAACTCACAAAATCTTCTGCAGTAGATCGGTTTTGTTGATGTTCTTGACTGGTCAGCTTTCTCACAAAATCATCAGTAGTTCATCAGTTTTCATGAAGTTCTTGACTGATCAAGCTATCCTTGATTTCTAGCTAGGGTTTCTGTCGAAACCCTAACTTCTTTTCTTTTTCTCTTTCTTGTAAACTCACAGGCTAAACACTCGAGACAAGCTAGGCAAATTAACAAGAATTCTCTCCTTTAAGTCACACTCTTTTTTTTCTCTTTTTTTGTATTACTTGTTATTTCCATATCATAAAACTTCAATTACATATGCTATTTATACTAAACTAAGTGATTACTCATGAAACATTACATCTCTTCAAAAAAACATGACTCTTCAATAGAATACATGTATCAACTAAATTCATGAACCGACCAAATCCATGAATCATAATAATGACAAATTCATGAACTTGTAAATCCATGAACAAACTCTTAATGACTCTTATAATTTAAGTTTATTCAACATTTCTACTGTGGAGGCTATGAAGGCTATGTTTTCCATTGATGGAAAAAAAAGTCCAGGTTTGGATGGTTATGGATTAGGCTTTTTTAAATCTTCTTGGTTTGTGGTAAGTAAAGATGTGGTGGATGCTGTACACGATTTATGTTCCTCTGGTATTTTACCTAAGGCTTTATCTGCTTCTTTGCTTGTTTTAATTCCAAATGTGATCAACCCTTCCACCACTGTTGATTTCAGACCAATTGCTTATTGTAGCACTTTTTATAAAAGCTTTTCGAAGTTTTTGTGCAGTAGATTAAAGGTTGTTCTTCCTCTTTTAGTTCACAGTAACCCACGAGCATTTATTCAGGAGAGGTCACCAGCCCATAATGTGTTGATTCTCCAGGATATTCTAAGGTTGTATGGCAAATCTAGTGTTTCTCCTAGATGTTTCTTCAAGCTTGATCTTAGTAAGGCTTATGATTCCATTTCCTGGGATTTGCTTATTGATCTCCTTAATGCATTAGCTTTCCCTATCAAATTCATCAACTAGATCAAGGCTTGTTTGTTCTCTGTCAAGTATGTTTTGGTAATGAATCGTAGAATTTAATGCAGTTTTGAGGGGAAAAAAGGGGTGAGGCAAGGAGATCTTGTGTTTCCTCTTCTCTTTGTGTTGGTCATGGAGTATGTTACTCGTATTCTTAAGTGGCATGCTAGATGATTTGCTCTTAAGTACCATCCAGGATACAAGCAGGTTGATCGTTTTTCTCTTTGCTTTGCGGATTACTTAATTTTTTATGTGTAAAGCTAAGAATCTTGCTATTTGTTCTCTTTTTTCTGCTATTGATCTATTTTCAACTTCTACTGGGTTAAATATCATTAGAGAGAAGTCAGTTGTGTTAAGAAGGATTTGCTTGAGATGATAGGTCTTCCCGAAGACAAGTATCCTATGAAGTATCTAGGCATCCCTATCAAGCTACTAAATGAAATCGTCACAGTTGTGCTTGTGTTGTGGAGAAAATCAAGAAGTTGCTTAACTGTTGAAGGACTAAACATCTTTCCTATGCAAGAAGAGTTCAGCTCATTAGTACAATCATTTATAGCATTCGTGATTTCTGGTTAAATATTTTTGTCTCCCTCAGGCAGTACTTAAGGAATTGACAAGCTTCGTAAGAAGTTTTTGAGGGGGTAAGAAGAGGGGCAGCATAAAATGTATCCCATTTCTTGGGAGAAAATTTGTATGCCTAAGATTTGTCATGGTTTGGGTTTGAGAGAAGGGGTTCGGTGGAACAGAGCGTTGATGGGGAAGTTCTTATGGGCAATCTTCTCTTGTCAAGAGTCCTTGTGGCTTAAATGGATCTATGTTGTATACTAAAAGGGCATGGCTTTTGGGATTTACAGTGTTTTGGAGATTGTAGTTGGTATTGGAGAAAGTTATTGAGATTGAGAATTGTAAATGGCAGGTTTTTGGCTTCGAAGTGCTATGTTATTCTCTCAGGAAATTTGCCTATTTATTAATTTCACAAGCAGATTTGGTGCTTGATGGCACTGCCCAAACACAGATTTATTTTTTGGTTAGTTTTACAGCACATATTGTTAACTAAAGACCTGCTTTGTAGTGTCCATGGTTTATGTCATTTGGTGTAACAGGAAAAACTGTATTTTTTCAGGATATTATCAATCCCTTGATTTTTTGTCTTATTACAGTTGAATGGGTGGGGAAAATAGTATAAGTTTGTTTAGCAGGAGGATGAACAATGTCGAGGATAGGTCTTTATTCATTAGACTATCAGGTTAGGTAGCTTTTGCCTCAATTGAGGCTTTGCTTGTAATTGTTTGCAGCTTGTGTTGCTAATAATTAGGGTAAACTTCAAAAAAATACCATGTGATTTGAGTTATTTTTAAAAGAATTTTTATGTTATTTCGAGTTTCAAAAGAGATTTGAGGAATTTTTCCGTTATCAAAACAAGACTTTTCCGTTAACAATGTTAAAAAAGCTGAAGGGGCAGAGGGTTTTTTTTGGAAAATCACATTTATTCTTTTCACCCTCAAAATAAACCCTAAAAAACAGATTTGCAAACATGGAATTCTTTGAAGATGTTGTTCATCCTCATCTGGAATTTCAAGCCGTTGATTTTCCCAGGACTGCAGCATTCGTCGATCTAACTTCACCCCTCTCTCTCTGCCATTGGGGAACCGCACCGTATCAAAGGCAACCGAACCATTTCGTGAAGCAGGTGAATCAATGAAAGCAGCCTTGACTATTAGAGCTATGACAGCGCCATCCCAACATCTGGTTCCCCAATAAAAAGATGGAAAAGGGGCACTCAAAGAGCCACCAGCTACAGATAGAGAACAAGCTGCATATAGAGCTGTGAGAGGAGTTGCAACAAGTTTCGTTAGAAGTAACGAGTTTTGCGATAACATTGGAAAGAGTTGTGCCTGCAACTCGATTTGTGCTTGCAACCTCCTTTGAAGAGGTAAATTTTCAGTTCCTTTCAATTTTTTGGTCAATTAGTTTTAGGTTTTCGAAATTTTTTCGAAGTATAAGT
>CATIWQ010045654.1:0-14391 GCA_949673415.1 Euphorbia schlechtendalii
TTTTTTTTTTTTTGTGTTTTTAAGATAGTATGGTTTTAAAATAAAAGAAAAAGAAAAGTTTTTTGATTGTGAACATATTGAGATCATGACTTATATCGCACTCGTTAATTTAGTTGTCGAAACTTTCTGTTTCTATGTGAAGAAAGTCACGATTGTGACTGTCTTTCATGATCGCGACTAGTGCGATTTCATGGCAGTTATTGCTGTAACGGCTCTATAATCTAATGGTTATAATTGTATATATTCATTGATATAGCCATAATTGCCCAATTTCCTATTTATATATAACTACTTTCCTAATTGACTTTTTCAAATCAATTACTCTTTTACACAAATAAAATCTCTTGCAAGCAAGTTTTTCTATTTTTCAAAATCAAATACAAATCCTTCTTTCAATCTTGAATTCAATGGCTCCTAAGAAATCAACAGCAACCAAGGGGAAGAACAAATTGGTCAACCAACAAACCAAGTATGGATGCCCTTTTCCAATTTATAGTGAAGAAGAAGTTGAAAGATACTTGAGGATCAAAAGTTTTGATTTCCAAGGTACACTTTTCTATGATCGTACTTTTGTGATTGATGCTGGAATTCATGCGGAAGTGGAAGAGTATTTATCGCTATTTGGATTAGAGAAATTTGTGAATATGCATTTTTTGTTTATCGAGGGATGGGTCCTCGAATTTTTTGTTACTGTTACGAAGGATGGGAACTTTTTGAACGGAAATTTAGGAATGAAAGGGATGAGTACAAGTTTAATTTAATGGATTTTATTAAGTGGTTTAGTTTTGGAGAAACCTATGATGAGGTTGAAAAGGAAGACGATTACGATCTAGCAAGTGTATGGACTAAGTTAACAAGATTGGATCGATACGATGTCAAAAACTCATCCAATAAGAACATTCAGAGTAACATCCTTCTTTACCTTCACAAGTTTATCTCTCAAAGTCTTTTCTTCCGACACGAGACTACCAAAGTGTCGATGAAAGATTTGGATGTATTGGAGTGCACCGTTTCACAAAAAAACCAAAGTTTCTGATATACATGTTGGAACCCATCACTAGTCTTACTACACATAAAAAGGCTAGAGTTGGAGGTGCGATTACAATTTGCAGAATTATTTTGGGAGTGAAGAACCAACTGCCATACCAATATAATCCTAGAGAGAAGTTCAACTTTATGGGAGGAGTTTACATGAAGAGAGCGGGATTAGTTAAGGAAGAGGAAGGAAAGTTTACATTTTTACCGTATGGAGTAAGGGTTAGGAAGTTAAGACCAATAGAAGAATCTACTTCTCTAGAGAACCAAACCGACGAAGGCATTGAAGAAGTTCAAATCAGAAGTAGTGAAGCAAGACAAGCCTCCGGGAGTACACATGATGAAGATACTTGTAGAGGGAAGTTCTTGAAAGATGTCGATCAAGCATGCCTTGATATAGCTTCCATACAACAAGATGTTCGTCAACTCACAAAATCCAACATTTCTTTGAACCAGAAATTGAGTTCGTACTTTAGGAAGCAATATATGGATATCTCACTGAGTCCTCCAGATTCAAGTTCGGAAGAATGAAAAATTTCTTTTTGTTTTCGTTTGCTTTGTGTGTTTAGTTTCATACTTTGTTTCTAGTTAAGTCTCTCATAATGAGGACATTGTGTTCTCTAGTGTGGGGGGGCACTTGTATAAAATCCAAAAATAAAAAAAATCAAATAAAATTAAAAAAAATTGAAGGATGAAAAATTTTCTTGATTTTGTGTTGTTTGTACCTTATCTATACCTATACTATACTAACATATGTTCCAAGGTTTTTGTGAGTGTTAGTTATGACAAGTTCGATGTTGGTGCAAATTTCGAACAATAATTTTTGTTTCGAGTGTGAGCGCTTTAGTAGATTGGCATAACATTTAGCATTTGGCAAGGATGAGTGGTGAGTAACATTCAATAGCAACATTCCAAGTAAGTTTCGATATAATTTCAATGCAACATGAATTAGTATAAGTTATATAGTTTTAGTTTAACGCTACCGATTAGTTTTGAGAGGAGTAATATCTAGTAGTGCTCTTACTATGAGTTTTATATGTTATTCTCAAATACGTCCTATAAGTATTGAGTGTGTCTAAAGTGTAGGGAAACTATATCCATAATACTTTGAAAGTGAGAAATAAAGGATGAGGGTATTGAGAGAAAAATCAAAAGAAATAGAGGATAACCAATGAGTTATGCAAAAGGTGAGGAATGGTACGAAGCAGAAACTGCAACCATTCAATAATTGAAAAAAGAAAAAGTAGCATAGCATGAAAAATGGGTGCAAAGTACAAATCTGTACTTAAAAAACATATGCTTGAAAAGAAAAAAATGAGAGAAAGTGGTATGAAGCATAAAATGCAACCACTAAGAAAAGAATAGAGTGGTAAGGAGCATAAAATGCAACCACTAAGAGTGTTTTAGCATCCTAGGTTACCTAAAAATGCCTTAAGATCAATCTTTTCAAAGTGTGCTCCCTTTGTCCTTCATACTGTATACTATGCTTAAGAGAAGGAAATATTCGAACAAGCATATAACACTTATAAGAAGACACGATTTGGTTGGCCCTCCATTAAAGGCAAAGGTATGCAACTGAATTATATAAATTGCACATTACTAGTTTGTGGGAAATTTTGAACACTTTACTTGAATCTTATGCAACGTGGGAATGTGGTACTCATTACAATAGTCTTTCGTCAAATGAGGTACAAACTTGAATACTATTTTATACACTTCTATTGTGTTTACCTTGAGGAAAAGGTAAAAGTCAAGTGTGGGGGTGTGAGAAGTGTATAATTACACTTATTATCTTGATATTTTCAATCATAAAATGATATGGTTTAAAGTCATTTTATACTTCACATAAAATATTTCACATGGTATGTAGTTGTTTTTTATGCAAATGTAGAAACTAGGTGAATCTTGGGAGTGAAATGATCAAAGATGGAATTCTATGTAAAAAGAGTGAAAAAAGGTGCAAAAAGATGCATAGAACACAAGGAAATGGCTCAGGATCGAAGTTGTCAAAGAATGGCAAAGTTACAAAGAAGAAATATGAAGAAAAGCATTATTCACGATTGTGACACCCATTCGTGGTCGTGACTTATCTCTCTTCACAAGCAGAAAGTTTCTAACCAATAGTCACGATCTTGGCATGTGATTCACGGTCGCGACTTGTGATGGTTATTGGTTAATTACTTTCAACTACCAACCGCTATCAACCACCATCAACTACCAGATGAAAAGACACCTTTTGGAAGTTAACCAATCACAAAAAGGTACCTTTCCATTGTGGATGAGGATAAGACTTTGCATCCAATCACAATAAAGTGATGCAACCCTTCGCCAATGGACACGACTCTTCATTTGGATAGACGCAACCTTCATACTCTATAAATAGGATTCAAATCACACCAATTTTGAGAGATGCATGGTGAGCAATGTATAGTAGCATGTATGCATAGATAGAGAATGAAAATTGTATAGATTTCGCTACGTTCAAAGTGTTAGTGAGAAAAATGTTGAAGTGATTCGATTCTTATTTCTATCACTAGATTTCTCCACAAATTCGAGCGATTGTTGTATGAGTATAATTGCAAAGAACTTATCAATAAAAGTTTCCATTCTTCAACGTTCATTTGTTTGATATTCACAAAGAATAGCATCCTAGCGGAGGTTCTATACAAGTTGAGACCAAATTCAAAGTAGACGCAGGAATTACGAGAATTGACTACTCCCATTAAAAGAGTGGATACGGTTTGATCAACTTTAACTTTCACTTGCATACCTTACAACTTTACTTTGTTTTATACTTATACTTTCTATTTTGAAGTTTATGATATGTCTATGTGTCATAACGAGTATTTCATCTTGCGTTATTTATACTAATCAAGTTATATGCTTTCAAGTTGATTTTAAGAGTGATTTCGAGGTTAACAAGATTGTGTATAATCACTGGATCTGTGATTATAACGCTGTTTAGTGAGCTAACATTTTTGGAGTGGTAACTTGCTAAATATGGCTATGTGAGAGCGACCCGTACTAAGCAAAGTATTATTGTTATCTAGGTTTTTATAAGTGTCATAATTCGTTTACCCTGGATTTAGAAAAATCATTTCATGTGTTGCTCTGCGGTGAATTATTGAATATTTGAGTGTTTAGAATCGGATTTGTTAAAGTCATCTAGTGTACAAAATATTCTTAATGATTTTGCATATTTTTCTCTACTATACTTGTTCTTAGGGAAAATATATATAGTTTACATCTTCTCTAATCTGTTCATGCATTTGTCTATTCATTAGTTTACCATCCAAACCCTATAAATTATCTTATTTCTTTTGTTCCGTAACTCTAGTTGGTCTTTAGAATCGAATTCCTTCCCTGTGGGATCAATATCTGTTAAAACTACATCGCAACTGTATACTTGTAGTGATCAATATTTTTCTATTTGATAATCGGTATTGACAACACCTGTTCGTATTAAGAACTTTTATATTATCGGTAGAAAAGTGGGGAACAAGGTTTTTGGCATCATTTATGAAGATAAGTATTGCGAAATGAGTATAGTCAAAACCTTGCGACTAGCAGGCTAACACTTCAGGACGATAACATGCTCTTAAACTATTATACAAAGAAGCTGACTCGACTGGGTTTTGTGATGGATCATGAATTATGTGTGGATTTGATTCTTACCTCATTGACTGGTATTTATTCATAATTTGTTACTAATTTTTATATTAACAAGATCAGCACCACACTGCCCGAGTTGGTTAACATGCTGAAAATGGTAAAGCCTAAGATTCATAAAGATCCAAAGGCTTTACTTTTGGTTGAGAAAACCAAACCTTCTAAGGGTGGTTACCATATTTGAAAAGGTTTGAGTGCCAAGAAGAAAATTAGTAAGAAGAAGAAAAGTAAGAAAGGAACTACAAATGGCTGCTTCTGATGTGGAAAGACCGTCCACTGGAAGAAGGATTACAAGTTTCAGATTTCTGAACAAGTGAAGAAGAAGCTAAGTTAGGCATTTACTTCAAGTATGTTCATGATAGAGAGTTTCTCTATAGTTCCCTATGAGTCTACTTGGGCATTAGATACTAGTTGTGGTACTCATATCTGTACTTCTATGTAGGGATTGCGGAATAGTAGGAGGCTTGGACAGAGGGAAATGGACCCAAGAGTTGGAAATGGAGCACGGGTTGCTGCAACAGTTGTAGGGACATATAAACTTCATTTACCTAGAGGCCTAGTTTAAGTTTTGAATAGTTGTTATTATATTCCTGCTTTCACTAAGAATATTATTTATGTTGCACTTTTAGCAACAGAGGGATTTGGAATTTTATTTTCTAATAATAAATGTCAAATCAACGTGATAATGTTCTTTATACTTTGTGGAATATCTATGGATGGCATTTACATTCTAGATACTAAAACCAAAATTCTAAATATGAACATTGTTAAGAAAATGAGATTAGATAATGAGGAATCCTCATACTTATGGCACTGTCGTCTAGGCTATATAAATGAGACTCACTTATAAGTTACACAAATGTGTAGACTTAGGCCCAATGGAATGGGTGTCCTATGGTGTGTGCGAACCTTGTTTAAAGGGGAAGATGACTAAGAAACCTTTCAAAGGAAAGGGATGACGTGCCATTAGTACTTTGGAAATAATACATTCCGATGTATGTGGTTTAATGAGTGTTAAGACACATGAGGGTTTCGTCTACTTCATAACCTTTATCGATGATTACTCATGATATGGTTATTTATACCTTATGAGGCACAAGTTTGAAAGTTTTGAGAAATTCAAAGAGTTCAGAACCAAAGTGGAGAAATAGCTTGGGAAAAGTATCAAGACCCTTCGACCTGATCAAGGCGCTTAATACTTAAGCCAAGATTTTTAGGATTATCTAAGGGATAATGGTATTTTATCCTAGTGGACACCTGCTTATACACCCCAACACAATGGAGTGTCAGAAAGGAGGAATCGAACCCTACTCGATATGGTTCGGTCCATGATGAGCCAAGCAAAACTTCGCAAACCCTTTTTAGGGTTATGCACTTGAGAGTGCAGTTTATATTCTAAACAGAGTGCCCTCTAAATCAGTTGATCAAACTCCATATGTGTTATTTTATGGTAAGAAACCCGCTCTTTCACACCTGACAGTTTGGGGATATCCTGCTTACGTAAAGAAGACTAGTTTAGATGACAGGTTTCTATTTGTAGGTTACCCTAAGGAGATTCTAGGGTATACATTCTTTGATCCCAAGGAATAAAAAGTCCTTGTTTTTTAAAATGCTCAATTCCTCGAGAAGGAGCATATACTTGCGAAAGCTAATGGGAGCAATCTTGAGCTTTGCACTCAAGAAGATCAAACAGACAATCAATTTATTTTACCTACACATGCTACACAAGAAAGTGTAAGCATGGAACATCCTATTATAACACTGAGCGTTGGTCAGGCTGGGCTCTATTCACTCTTGAGCGATATGGGTTTTTCATCTCTGATGATAAATATCTATTCCTTATGGAAGATGATGAGCCCAGGACTTACAAGGAGGCAATAGAAGGCTTAGAAAATGATAGATAACCTACATCCATGAGGTTGGAGATGGACTCCATGTACGAAACTCAAGTCTAGAGCTTGATTGATGCTTCACATGGGATCAGTCCCATAAGATGAAAGTTGGTTTCCAAGAGGAAAACTGACATGGATGGTAACATAGTTACCTATAAAGAAAAGCTAGTTGTAAAAGGGTATAGTAAAAAAGAAGGCATTGACTATGATGAGACCTTTTCACCGATGGCCATGCTGAAGCCTATTAGGATACTCCTTACCATCACCACTCATTACGATTATGAGATTTGACAAATGGATGTGAAGACAACATTCTTTAACGGGAATCTGGACATGGATGTTTTTATGGCGTAACCCGAGGGTTTAATATCCAAGGATGGCTCAAAGGTATGTAAGTTGCAAAAGTCCATGTATGGACTTAAGCAAGCATCGAGGAGTTGGAATATTAGGTTTGACGAGATAATCCGAGAAATTGGTTTTTGTTAAATGATAATGAGCCCTATGTATATAAGAAGGCTAGTGGGAGTTCATCATTTTCCTCATATTATATGTCGATGACATATTATTAATAGGAAATGATATTCCTTTTCTTCAGACAGTTAAGTCATGGTTGTCAAAGAAGTTCTCCATGAAAAACCTTGGAGAAGTAGCTTTTACATTCAGTATAAAAATCTACTGAAATAGATCTAGAAGGCTACTAGGTCTTTTACAAAGTACATACATAGACAAGGTTTTGGTTAGATTTAACCTTGAGCAGTCAAGAAAGGGTTATCTCCTAATGTCTCACGGGATTAACCTTTCTAAATCTGAGTGTCCGAGAACACAAGAGGAGAGATTACGCAAGAATGGAATACCCTATGCTTCAGCGATAAGCTTCATCATGTATGTTATGGTATGCACTCGGCCTGACATCTCACATGCGTTGAGCGTAACGAGCAGATTTTAATCTGACCTAGGTGAGAAGCATTAGATGGCTGTTAAAACTATCGTTAAGCACTTACGTAGGATTAAGGATATGTTTTTAGTATATGGAGAAGGTGATCTCACTTTAAAGGGATACACCAATGCGAGTTTTCAATCTAACCAGGATTATTATAAGTCCTAGTTAGGTTATGTGTTTATGTTATACGGAGGGGCAGTTGTTTGGAAAAGTTACAAATGGGATACGACTGCTGATTTAACCATAGAATCTAAGTACATAGCTACTTCAAAAGGGGCTAAGCAAGTTGTTTGGCTTAAGGGATTTATTGGTGATCTCGGTGTGGTGTCCAGTATTGTAAATCTAATAGCGGTCTATTGTTATAACAATGGGCTATTGCTCAAGCAAAAGAACCACGATCTCATTAGAAAAATGGACATGTACTTAGAAAATACCATCTCATTCAAGAGATAGTAGCCTAGAAAGATATAAATTTAGAATACATCCCAACGGATCAGAATCTAGTGGATGGGCTAACTAAGCCATTGACTCAAGTTAAACATGGCCAGCATGTTAACGAGTATGGCATGAGACACATGGGAAATTGGATCTAGTACAAGTGGGAGATTGTTAGACACGATGTATTCCCTAGAGGCAATTAGGTTGATATATCTTTATTAGCTATAATGTATAAACGGTTTCGAATTATTATTAATAATAATTAAGGCATCTTTGTTGCTTATCAATACTTTCTATTTATTTATGTATCTCATTGGTATCATATATGTATAGTATTAAATATGTATATGCACATTGATAAGGCAAAGTCTGTGACTACTTCATAGCATAAAAGTGCATGGACATAGTGGGAGTTATGTGGTGTGAGAACTACACATACATGTTACTATGAATAGTCTAAATATCCCTAGTCATAGTTTCATTGAGACTGGACATCAATGAAACCAACAGGTTAGCATGTGTAGGCTTACTCCTTGGATTAGATCTAAGCAGCCGATCTCACGAGCTGAAGGTGGTATCTTGAGTTAACACATGGATGTATTCGGGTAATTCATTGGAGATCGCTATAAGACAAACACTCGGAAATAATTATATCCATGTGTTAGAGTCATGTCTTATTACAGTAGCAGTATGAGTATCCTCAGACCTGAGATATTGGTTACCTTCTGTGAGAGTTGCTATACTTTAGGTTATACTTATTCATACTCTAGCAATTAGGGGGTGATTACAGGTATAGTGATGATCACATGTTGGTAAGCCGAGTAATCAAGATGGGATCCATCACTCTTGATACAGTGATATAATGGGAGATGTACCTTAGGGCCCCTTTTTAAAGTGACACACATATAAATCTTTGATCAGAGTATAAGATTGATAGAACGGGTTTGTAATCAATCTTGATACATAATGGCTGAGTGGTGTTCTTTGTAAACAAGTCTAATTCCAGGATAGCTACGGTTAGTACATGAGCTAACACTTAATCCGATATCAATAAACTGGATGGTACTTAACATGATGGAAGTAGTGTATTGTATTGGTTACTATTGCAGAACCGGATCAAGTCACAAGCACGTGACGTTCCAAGTATCGGGAGATCATACGCCTTTGCTAGAAAGCCAATTTGTTCATCTATTGCTATCGGGTTCCATATCGGTTTAGAATATTAAGCCTAAAGGTTTCTGGATGGGAAGCCAACTTTAGGTTAACCTCTAGTTGCTCAATACTTTGGGATCCTATGAGGTCTCACACTTTGAGTCTTTATCGAACTAAGTAAAGAACCTATAGACATGGTCTATGCTGAAAATATAAGTTATCGAATTCGTTAGAAGAATTATTAATTGGTTAAGCCGAATTAATAATTTAAGAGAATAAAGAGGAAATAGGGAAAATTACACAGATTGGAGCAAGGGAATTTTTCCCGTTGCGAGTGGGCCCTAAACGAACACGGGTTGTTTGAAGTGGGGCCTACGTGGCTGCCCTGTGAGTTGAAAAGCTCGCGGGCAAGCTCGCAAGCCTGCGAGGGCTTGCCATGCGCAACCCGTGCGGGTTGGCCCACGAGTCACCATGACCCACACGGCTAACCCTATTAGGGCGGGATGAGAATTTTCCATCGTACCTAGTAATTGAGGGGGAGCCTCACACTCTCCTTTTTCCCTATATATAGGCCTTTAGTTCCTCTTTATTCTACATGCACAATTCTCTTCAACTCAGTTTTTCTCTCTTAGTTCGACATCTCTCTCTTCGTTTGTTGTGCAAGGTCCTCCATTAGTTTCTCCAAACAAACGAAGAATTCTGTTGAAGGCTCTTTCTAAAGTGAGCCTTCTCGGTTTATTTTCGAGTTGGTCTTCGAGCGGTGTAGCAACTGCTGTTTACTAACGGTTTCTTCCTCAACGAGGTTTTGGTCAGTGAAGATCCATGTGAATCAATCATAGAGGCTCTCCTAGTTTGAAAGCTTGTGCTAACAAAGTTCTGCTGAATTGCTCTAAGGGAACACCATTACCAAAAAGAGAAAGTATGCATCGGCTAGTAATGCTCTAAACTTATATGCTAGGTTTCTTTTATAAGCTTTATAAACCTGAAAGCATCTATGGAACGTTTTAACCTAGATTATATCAATTATGACATGCTTAGGAGATCCTTGGGTTAATTTTAAATTTTGAAATTCCGCCTTGCAATGTTTGCATGTTCAAATACTGTCTTGATTAACCAGCAGGCATGACATTTCACAACCCGATAAACCCCGATGCCGACAAGTCCCATTGGGGAATCCACAAATATTAGAAAAAAAATCAAATAAGATTTTACATTAATCATTTGGTAATGTAAATTTTTTATAAAAATATTTATAGTTTTATGGTATATGGACTTATATATACGAATGTTTATTAAATATCTCAACTTTATAACTTTAGATTTCTTGTATACAAGTCAAAACTTTTATTTTTTTTATGTTTTCCCCGATTGTTAAAAATATTATAATCTGGTTAAATGTTCAATGTTTGTTTTCTTAAGAATCTTTTGTTATGTGTTATCTTATAATATATTTGGCTTGGAGTATTAGTGAAACAAAAACTTAGTTAGATCTTTTATTTCAAGGTATTGATATAGATTAAATTTTATTTTATGAAACTTTGAATTTTTTTGCATTTATTTGACTAAGGGAATTGGAGAATCCCCAATAGGGAACGAGAAATCCATGATCGGGTAATGGGGAAAAAATAATTCCTCGAAACCTTAACGGGGATGGGGAATATTTTTTCCTCGAAATCTTAATGGGATGGAAAAAGAGAATGCATTCCCCACCCTATTAAGCCCACTTTCAACCCTACTTATAACAATGATTTCGTGTAGCAACTTGTAGTACAAAAGTAGTATAACTCCTTTATGCAGCAACTTGTTGAACACAAATCGCTAATTCAAGTGATTTATACAGTGTATATAAAACGCTTGTACCACTTTTATAACCAATGCATAGCGAGTAAAAGCATGAAAAAATGTTGAAGTGTATCAACATGGATCTTATTTTAAAGATTACAATAAAACAAATTTTCTTATGCTACATGTTTAAAACAATCAAACAGTCTATTAGATATAACCAATATAAGGTGAAATTAATAGAAAAGAAAAGAAAAATATCGTAAAAGATAGACATAAATCACATGAGTAAAATCGATGGACCAAATGCAAATCACTTTAATCATGTACAAGTAAAAAGAACCCCGTGAAATTTTTTATTTTCTTAGTAATTGATAGTATTGTTTTATAAACATGGCAAATATAGTTTATCAAAACATAATATTTATGTAAAATCCCCAATTTTGAATGTGTTAGTTCTTTTAAGTTTTAGGTCCCAATCGTTTACAAAAAAAATAATGTATAAGGAAAATGTTGTGATGGAAAAATATTGTGAAGGAAAATAAAATAATTTATTGTCTATGACTACATCACTGTAAAATATTTTCTGATTTTTGTTTACATATCTGAAAAACATTTTCTAATCACAAAATAAAATATACATATCATATTTGAACTTACATATATAATAAAATATGAGAAACATAAAATAATAATTATTATATAAAAATAAGCCATGTTGATCAATTATAAATTTAATAAATAAATTTAGAAAAAGGAGGTGAATGTGGAGTAGTGATGGTAGCGATAGTGGTGAAGATGAAATTAACTTAGGTGACACAAGTGGTGGTAAAAGTGGATGAGGAGAATGTAATGGTAGCACGATAGTGGAGGAGGCAAAGAAGGTGGTGGTGGAGGTGGTGGTAGCGTCATCAGTGGATGAATGTGGAGACAGCAGCCACAATAACGATGAACTAGATAGTGGTGATGGTGAAAGATATGCAAATGAAAGAGGTGAGAGTGGTGATGGTGGAGGTGAGGTGGATATTGTGAAGGAGATCATGAAAGTGATAGAGATGGTGGTAGCGAAGACAGTTTGGTAACAATGGTGGTGGTGGTGGTGGCAGTAGGAGGAAATTGTGGCAGTGGCGATGGCAGGGTGAAGAAAGTGTTGATGATTGTGGTGGGGTAGAGGAAGTTGTGATAGTGGTGGGTGGTGACAATAATAGTGGAGGAAGTGGTGGTGATGGAGGTGGCGGTGTGGTGAAGTGAGTGGGAGTTGTGGTGGTGGCAAATGCATGGTGGATAAAGTGGTGGTAATGATGGTGATAGTGATAATGTCAAGGAGGAGGAGAAGGAGGTGGTGGTGGTGATGATGTGGAGGAGGAGGTGGCGGTGACGAGGTTGAAGAGGTAATGGTGGTGGTGGCGGGGTGATGGTGATGATGGTAACGGGGTTCAGAAAGTGATGATGATAATTGTGGACGAGGTGGGTGATGGAGTAAGGGAAAATATTTTCTCATATTTTTATGGGAAAACATTTTCCTTTATTTATATTATTATATTTTCATATTAACTTACATAATATTTTTTTGTCTTATATTTCATGTCAAACGAACGTTTGAAAATTCAAAATATATTTTCTTACACAATATTTTCTTGTAAACAAGCATAACATTAGGCTCTGTTTGTTTTCTAGATAAACTTAGTGTAGGAATACATTTTCCGGATATTTCATCATTTATTTAACAAGAGACATAAGTCAAGGAATATAATATATTCTTTTAAAAAAATGAAAAAAACATTTTCCTCATTACATCACCTCACATTTTTCCCATTATTATCACTACTTCTTTCACTCACATTACAATCACCACCGTTTTCTCCAACCCACCACCACCACCACTTCGTCGACTTCGCCACCACTATTATATACTCACTCCATTACCCAACCACAACTACTTCCTCCACCATCATTACACCGTCTTTGCTACCATCATCTCTAACACTTTAATGATCTCCACCACCTCCTTCATTTCCTCATCCTCCTCCACCCTTGATGCTATAACCACCATCTGTTCATCCACTTCTATCATCACCAATGTCACCTACATTTATTTCATCTTCACCACTATCATTATCATCACTATTTCTACATTCGCCTCCTCATCCATCTACATTTATTTTTATACAAAAATATAAATGATTTGGATGACTTATTTTTATATAATAATTATTAGTATCATTTTATATTTTACAATTTATATATATACTTGACAAAGTAAAAATATGATATTGTATATTTAATTTGTAGTAGAAAAATATTTCTAAAAAATGTAACCAAACATCAAAAATTTTTTATACTTCAGATATAAAAAAAATATTTATTTTCCTCACGACATTTTTCCCTTAAATCATTTTCGACAAATAACTTTTTAAGCACGTATCATTGGTCATAACGGCCGTGCTTCGCACGTGGGGATTGAGCAGCATAAAACCCTAGTATCATCTTTATATTTTTTTATAAGTTGTCTCACGTTCCTCATACAGTGTCCTTTCCAATCTCCGGCGTCCAACTGCAGCCGCCGCCACTACTTTTTATTTCCGATCAATGGTATTCTCCTGATCTTTTCTCTCAATATCAATTTTTAGAGGAGATTTGTGTTTAGCATGATTGAATATGTCAATATTTGTTCTATAGGCACCGAAGAAGGACAAGGCTCCGCCGCCATCGTCGAAGCCAGCGAAATCCGGCGGAGGAAAGCAGAAAAAGAAGAAATGGAGCAAAGGAAAGCAAAAGGAGAAGGTCAATAACATGGTTTTGTTCGATCAAGCTACCTACGATAAGCTTCTCTCTGAAGCCCCTAAATTCAAGCTCATTACTCCTTCTATCCTCTCCGATCGCTTAAGAGTAATTTTTTCTTCTCTTTTTTTTTTCAATTAGCTTTGCAGTTTTATAAATTTTGAAGTTTGAGGTAGAGATGCATGCAATACAATGTGCCTTCTATAGATTTGACAAACTTGTTTGGAATAATAATTTGCTATTCAATTCGTTCCCATTATTTGATTTCAATTTTTTGAATTAGAAGTAGTTGACATAAATTTTTGAAATTTTGAAAAGAAACAATGTTTGAATAGAACATCACTTGTTTGGAATTTATGAATTACTATTCAATTTGTTCCTACAATTAACTAGCTGTATGGAAATTTCAACCCAATTTCATTTCTATATATGTATAACGTGATGATTTGAGTTTTACAAATTTTTGAAGATTTAGAGAGATGAAGTAGAATGTACCTGCTTGATTTAACAAAAACTTGTTTGGGGTCTATGAATTACTATTCCATTTCCTTAAATGATATTCATAGTTGTTAGAGGCGCTAGGCGCTAGAGGGCTAACCTTGCCCGAAGGCGAGGCGAGAGGCGAGGCGAGCGCCTGAGGTACATCAGGCGCCAAAAATTTACAAAAAATATTTTTCTTACAAAGTGAAGTTATATGCAATA
>CATIWQ010045678.1:0-21994 GCA_949673415.1 Euphorbia schlechtendalii
ATCTTTTTGCACCTTTTTCACTCTTTTTTCATAGAATTCCACTTTAGCTCATTTTACTCCCAAGATTTACCTAGTATCTGCATTTGCATAAAAAACAACTACATACCATGTGAAATCTTTTATATGAAGTATAAAAATGACAAACTACTGTGTTTATTGTATAAAATTAATGTGATAATAAGTGTAATTATACACTTTTCAATCACCCATCTAAGTCAAAGATTATTTTTCTTCCTTAATCACATAGTTGTGCTACACTAAGAAGGTTGAACTTAAGACAGTCTACTAGGGAAAGTTCTTCTATTTTGATTTCTGATCTTTTGGTGCCCTTTCCAATGATCTTTCCTATCTTGTTGTCCCTAAAGCTCTTATTTCCATATCTTTTGCATTCAAGTGAGATGAATGAACCTTCATCTCTTGTCACATGTCTTAAGCATCCATTATCCACATACCAAAGTAATTGAACTTTTGTGGATATAAGACTTCCATGAAAAAGAAAATGGTTAGAATCTTTGAACCTAGTATCCCTTTGGTTCGAGTGCATTATATACTAAATCAAGCCAAGTGTAAACATCATAATATTTATTCTTATGCCTATACACAACATGTGTGTGATTCTTCTTTCTACATAAACTGCAATGAAGATTTATTACCTTATGTTGTTGAGCTTTTGGTGAAGCATAGAGATTAAATGGCTCTTATATTTTTTATGCTTTTGAGGGTGCCTCTTTTCTCTGATTGATAAATCCTTTTGATTTATCATGTGATTGCTTTCTGTTTTTTGAAGAATGTTGACTTTATTAAATCTCTGAGTGGTCCTTTGTTTTGAAGTTGAGGCTTGTCCTTGAGGTAAAGTTTTTTGTTGATTTTCCTTCTAAGTGATGTTCATCCTCTAGTCTTGCTCCTTATTCTAGGGATTGACTTAATTAGGAAGAATGATTTTTCCTAACAGATGTACTTCCAACATCATCACTCTTCTGCTGAGTTTTGCTACATTAACTCTCCTTTTTGTGTTTCTCTACTTCAACCTCGATATCTCCTTTTCTCTTGTAGATAGCTTTAGAGGTTTTATCTCTAGCACTATCATGAATGCAGAAGTCCTCAAAGTCTTCTACGAGAACTTTCATGTGCTTCTTGTTTTCTTTGCCATTTTATAGATTTGCACAAGTACCTGCATACATTCATCAGTAATTTCAAAGCTATAATTTACCTCATTATTCTGACATGATTTATCTTTGGAAGGCTGATTTGATGGTATATTCTATTTGCGATGTTGTTTCATGATTTAATGGTTAGAGCTATCTCATCTGCTACCATTAAGCATATCTGTGTAGTTTCTTCTTCATTTGTAGATGAATCAAAGGAGCCTTCATTTTCACTATCACACTAGGTTGCCACCATAGCCTTCTTTCCCTTTTCCTTTCTCAAATTACGATAGTTGGACTTAATGTGTCCTTCTTGATGATATTCAAAACAAGTGATGTTCTTTAGATTTTCTCCTCTAGACTTATCTTCAAAGGATCTGAACTTGGTCTTTGAGAAGTCTTTCTACTAGAATGTTGGCTTCTAAGGAAAGCTTCCCTTCTTTTGGAATTTTTAGGGAATTCTTGAATTTTTCTTCATGAATTTTCTAAATTTTCTTGCCAGCATCACCATTTCCTCATCATCTTTTGAGGAGCTTTCTCCTAGAGCTTCTACTTTGAGGATGATAGCTTTCTTTCCTTCAGCCTTGGCTTTATCCTTCTTCTAGAAGTTCTACATAAATATTTCATGAGTTATTAAAGATCCAATAAACTCATCATACCTGTAAGTGTTGAGGTTTTGAGCCTCTTCTATTGCAGTCTTCTTTGCCTGCCATTCCTTTGTCAAGCTTTTGAATATCTTCTTTACTTGTTCTTCTTCTGAGAATATTTTTCCCAACCACTTGAGCTCATTTATGATATTGGTGAATATGGAGTTCATGCTTAATATGGACTCATTTTCTTCCATTTCGAACAACTCATAATGGTAAAGGTTTGATTGCTCTTGGATTCTTTAACTTTATTAGTTCCTTCTTATGTAACCTCCAGCTTCTTCCAGATCTCCTTTACACTTTCACAACCTAGAATATTTTTGTATTCAGCTACATCTAAAGCACAGTGAAGAAAGTTAATAGCAGTCATGTTACTTTGAATTTTCTTCATATCAACATCATTATATGCTCTTTCAGGTTAAGGGGCAGTGATTCCATCCTCTATAATCATAAGAATGTATGGGCCATTTGCTATTGCAAGCTAGACATACATGTCCTGTGATTGGATTAAAGTTTTCATTCTACTTTTCCAGAATGTATAGTTATGTTCGAAGAATAGAGGATGTCTAGGCATAGATAGCCCTTTTGGGAGAATCTGTGTGGTCTGATTTCCAAGTAGATGTTTCATAATTTTATCACCCATAATGACATTTACTCAAGATAGATTTAAATCTTTTTGTTTGAGTTATGCTCTAATATCAATTGTTGGACCTAGTAGGGTGACAAATAGGTCATGGCTCTTTTTCAAGTTATTTTCACAGGTCAGAAGTTAAGCGGATGTTACTTTTGAAGCTTCTTCTTCTAAGTGAACAACTTTTTGGTAATTTTCACTCGGAGTCCCTTTTTACTCACATGATTGTTCACCACTTTTCTATTGATAAGTTTAACAACTTTTAAGCAAAGAGTTTGGCTATATATCAATGGCTCCAAAAACTTATTCACAAAAAATATAGGTGTTGTCAGTACCTCTTATCAAATAGAAAAATGATGATAATTGCAAGTATACAGTTGTGATGTAATTTTAAAAGATATCGATCCCACAGGGAAGGAACCAAGTCTAAAGATAAAATAGGGAAGTAGAATAAAAGGAAAAGAAAATAAAATAATTTAAAGTTTAGGAAAGGAGGATTGGAATGATGGATGAATAGACAGATGTATGAAAGATTAGAAAACGTGAAAAGTATATAGATATTCCCTATGAATAAGTATAGTAAAGAAAATATGTAAAATCATCGAAGTTATTATCTTCACTAGATTAATTTGACAGACTCAGTTCTAGACACTTAGATATTCAATTATTCACCACAGAGCAACACATGAAATGACTTTTCTAAATCTAATGCAAACGAATTAAGACAATTATATAAACTTGGACAACGTCAATGCTATGCTTAGTACGGGTCACTCTCACATAGCCATATTTAGCAAGTTACCATTCCAAAAATGTTGGCTCACTAAACAGCGTTATATCACAGATCTAGTGATTATACATAATCTTGTTAACCCCGAAACTACTCTTAAAGTTAACAAAAAAGCATATAACTTGATTAATGTAAAAGACTCAACACGAAATACACATTATGACACATAGACATTTCATAAACTTCGAAATAGAAAGTATAAGTAGAAAACAAAGTAAAGTTATAAGGTTTGCAAGTGAAAGCTAAATTTGATCAAACCTTATCAACTATTTAATGGGAGTCGTCAATTCCCGCAATGCCTGCGTCTACTTTGAATCCGGTCTCGACTCGTACAGAACCTCCACTAGGATGCTATTCTTTGTGAATATCGAATAAACGAATATTGAAGAATGAAAACTTTTATTGATAAGTGCTTTGCAATTATACTCATACAATAAACGCTTAAATATGTAGAGAAATCTAGTGATCGAATAAGGATTCGAATCACTTATACATTTTCTCACTAACACTTATGAACGTAGTGAAATCTAGACATCTTTTTACTCTCTATCTATGCACACACATGCACTATAAAACATACATAATCACTCACAATCCATGCCATGAAATTGCTGAGTTTAGAGCCCTATTTATAGAGTACGAAGGGTTACGTTTATCCATATGAAGAGTTGTGTCCATTGGTGAAAGATTGTATCTCTTCATTGTGATTGGTTGAGAAGCTTTGATCTAATCGACAACGGATAGGCACCTTTTCATGATTGGTTGACTTCTGATAAGTGTCTTTTCATTGGTAGTTGATGGCGGTTGATCATGCTTATCTAGCGGTTGGAAGTTAAGAAGATAAAACCTGAAAACCGTCCAAGTCACGACTACGATATACATGCCATGTTCATGAATCTTTGATTGGTAGACTTCTGTTCTGAAGAAGAACTAGTCACGATCGCGAACGGTTATCGTGACCGTGAGTTGAGTTTTTCTTCAAAATTCTCCTTGTAACTTCACTGATCTTTGACAACTTTGATCCTAAGCCAAATCTTTAAGTTGTACGCATCTTTTCAGCACCATTTTCACTCTTTTTTTCATAAAATTCCACTTTAAATCATTTTACTCCCAAGATTTACCTAGTATCTACATTTGCATCAAAAACAACTACTTACCACGTGAAATTTTTTATATGAAGTATAAAAATGACTTAAACTGTAGTGTTTAGTGTATAAAATTATAATGATAATAAGTGTAATTATACACTTATCAATGACTATAAAGTAGTTTTATTCTTAGTGATTGATGAGATTAATGCAATGACAATAAATATAAAGGAGTTAGGAATGTGCAAACACAGATTTTTATTTTGGTTCAACCTCTGCCTAATCCATTCCTTGGAGACTCTGTCCAAGATTTAATCCACTATAGAATCTTCTTCTAGTGAAGAAATAAACCAATACTAAGCTAGTTGAAGTATCGTCCAATAACCTTAGTAGAAATGAGCTATACCAATATATAAGTACCTTCCTTCCTATTTCTAAGGCTCTTGAGCTTTTTACTTACACAATACCTTCCTCTTAAGTTTTCTAAGCTTCCTCACACTAACTTATCTGCCAAGCTAGTGATTAAAATATGTGTTTAGAAAGAAATGAATTAGTTTTTGAACTTTATTTCAGTGAAAATTCAGTTATAAACAGATATGAAGGATTGTGTTTGCTTTTGTGATTCAGAAGGGAAGAAATCATAGTTGTTTGATAGCTTAATCGCTCTTTTGAATAATAATGCTTCAACAACTTTCTTCACATGAGGAAAACATCCTTTTATAGAGGGAGAGAATATTTTTGTTTGATTTGGAGTCTTTCTTGAAATCTTCTCATTGTCTCTTTGAGAGTGTCCATTATAAATCTGTTTAGAGATGGCAAGGCTCAACTGAATCCATGTGATCTCTGCCAAAGAGATTCTTGGTCCCTATAAAGGTACGATTGTCTGA
This sequence comes from Euphorbia schlechtendalii, assembly GCA_949673415.1. NCBI lineage: Eukaryota > Viridiplantae > Streptophyta > Magnoliopsida > Malpighiales > Euphorbiaceae > Euphorbia > Euphorbia schlechtendalii. The sequence continues at coordinate 5,189 of CATIWQ010045678.1, forward strand.
TATGGGATGAAAAAGAATGATTTTATCCCTTGGACAATAACTAAATTTATCCTTCATCATTGGGAGGAGGTTTTGGCACGTGATGGCATTTAACGCAATGTCAGCTCCCTTGAGTTTTAGTGCTGAATGACTAAAGAGACCCTTGACCATCTTTTGGAGTATTTTTCATCTATTGAAGAAGCGGTTCCTTCTGAATGTTACAAGTTGACATAATTCTGAGTTCTTGTGCTTGGTTCCTTCTGAGGTTTCTTCATCTTCTAAACTTAGAACCATCAAAACTTAAAATATTAACTTAGAATCCAACAGAGATATTGAGAGAGACCTTTTCTGTAGTAATTTAATTCAATATAACCTTTGAGTACATTACTAGCCATTGGGGTCTTGCCATGTCGTCAAAGAGAGAAAATCTCTTTTACTCTTACTTACTGATAAGTGTATAATTACACTTATTATCATTATAATTTTACACACTAAAAACTATAGTTTAAGTCATTTTTATACTTCATATAAAAGATTTAACGTGGTATGTAGTTTGTTTTTTATGCAAATGCAAATAGTAGGTAAATCTTGGGAGTAAAATGATCTAACGTGGAATTTTATAAAAAAAAGAGTGCAAAAGGTGCAAAAAGATGCATGGAACTCAAAGATTTGGCTTAGGATCAAAGCTGTCAAAGATCGATGAAGTTGCAAGGAGAATTCTAAAGAAAAGGCATTTCACAGTGGTGACAATCGTTCACGGATGCAACTTATTCTTCTTCAGAACAGAAGTCTGCCAATCAAAGAATCACGGTCGTGACAAGTATATCACGATCGCAACTTGGACTGTTTTCTGGTTTTATCTACTTAACTACAAACCGCCAGATAAGCATGATCTACCACCATAAACTACCAATGAAAAGACACTTATCAGAAGTAAACCAATCATGAAAAGTTTCCTATCCATTGTGGCTTAAATCAAAGCTTCTCAACCAATCACAATGAAGAGATGCAATCTTTCACCAATGGACACAACTCTTCATTTGGATAGACGCAACCCTTTGAACTCTAAAAATAGGGCTCCAAACCTTACAAATTTCATGCACCACTAGAGAAGAGAACATTAGAGTGAAATTATAAGGAAATATAGTGTGTGTATAGATAGAAAGTTTGCTATGTTCATAAGTGTTAGCGAGAAAATGTTTAAGTGATTCGAATCCTTGTTTCGATCACTATATTTCTCTATATTCTCGAGCGATTGTTGTATAAGTGTGCTTGCAAATCTCTTATCAAAAAAAATTTTCATTCTTCAATATTAGTTTGTTCGATATTCGTAAAGAATAATATCCTAGCGGAGGTTCTGTACCAGTCGAGACCAAATTCAAAGCAGACGCAGGAATTGCTGGAGTTGACGACTCCCATTAAAGAGTGGATACAGTTTGATCAACTTTAGCTATCACTTGCATACCTTACAACTTTGCTTTGATTTCTACTTATACTTTCTATTTCGAAGTTTATGATATGTCTATGTGTCATAATGCATATTTCGTGTTAAGTCTTTTATGTTAATCAAGTTATATGCGTTGCAGTTAATTTTAAGAGTAATTTCGGGGTTAACAATATCGTGTATAATCACTGGATCTGTGATATAATGCTATTTAGTGAGCCAACATTTTTGGAATGGTAACTTGCTAAATATGGCTATGTGAGAGTGACCCGTACTAAGCATAGTATTAACGTTGTCCAGGTTTATATAATTGTCTTAATTCGTTTACGCTATGTTTAGAAAAGTCATTTCATGTGTTGCTCTGTAGAAAATAATTGAACATCTAGGTATTTAGAACCAAGTCTGATATATTAGTTTAGTGAATCGTAACATCTTTATTGAACTTGCGTGCTTTCTTTGCTATCCTTATTTCTTAGGGAAAATCTATATATTTAGGTTCTCTAATCTTTCATACCTATATTTACTCATTTTTCATTCTAATCCTTCTTTCCTAACCTTTACTTTAATATATTTTATTTTCTTTATTTTATCTTCCTTTTCGATTTCTAGAACTAGCCTTTCCCTGTAGGATTGATATCTTTTAAAACTACATCGCAACTGTATACTTACAGTTATCATCATTTTTCTATTTGACAAGTGGTACTGACAACACTTATATTTTTCGTGAACAAGTTTTTGGCACCATTGATATATAGCCGAATCTTGTGAACAAAATTTTAAACTTATCAGTAGAAAAGTGGCAAACAGCAGACTTCTGTTCTGAAGAAGAACAAGTCGTGATCGCGAATGATTGTCGCGATCGTGAATTGCATTTTTCTTTAGAATTCTCCTTGCAACTTCACTGATCTTTGACAGCTTCTTTCCTAAGCCAAATCTTTAAGTTCTATGCATCTTTTTGCACCTTTTTCACTCTTTTTTCATAAAATTCCACTTTAGATCATTTTACTCCCAAGATTTACCTAGTATCTGCATTTGCATAAAAAGACAACTACATACCACGTGAAATCTTTTATATGAAGTATAAAAATGACTTAAACTATAGTGTTTAGTGTGTAAAATTAATATGATAATAAGTGTAATTATACACTTATCATATAGGAATACTAGATAAGTGACATAAGACTCCCCCATGCTAAGTGGACTTCCTTAAGCAGCATAGACTCCCCTATGATTAGTGGATTTCCTTCAGTTAGCATTAGCTCTCGCATAATTAGAAAAATTTTCTTTGATTTGGACTTGTCTTACTTAGCTTCTACTTTATTTGTGATCTTAGTTGATTCTTGTAATATTTACACTTGTGCACAACCAGCATAAATAGCATAAAAAGTTGAAAAGCTCTTAACTTGGATAAAATTTATAGCTATTCATTAGATAACTTAGTAAGTATAGAAGTTGTATCCTATACTAAGTTATACATTTTACACTATTACAAATTTCTCTCATCTACACATCTAACTATCTCCTCAGCTTTGGGTCACCTTGTCCTCTTCAAGCTTGTGAAGAAGATCCATATGTGTCGCCTCTTGGTGAATTTCATACTCTTTGTTACTCAGGTGGAAGTGGATGTTGTGGCCTTATAAGAAGATGTGCTTTCTGATGTTGGGTAGCTTTATGTGCATCATTAACTACCTTTTCCCCCTTTGGTACTTGTTTCGCCACTAATTGGATGAGACAGACATTGAAGGATTCGATAACATGATTGAACATCTCCTATTTTCCAACTAAAGATAGCTAGATTTCATTGACAAGTTACTCCCTACCAAGAAAAGATAGAACCTCTTGACTATTAAGTTGTTGAAGTAGTAGATGATGGCATTGGTGAGATGAGCAATGCGATCGAATCCTTGACAAGAGAACTATTGAAAACATTTCAGAAGTCCTTTGAAATCCGTGGCTGACGATGCTATCTTCAATTTGGCATTTATATCAATAATCTAAGAACACATTGCGTCGATGGTTCTAGCTATGTAATCAATATCCTTCACATCCTCACTCCCTATGTCCACAAGTACTTGAACTTTTCCTTGAAGCTCATTAATCTTGTGTACTAGGATATTCAATTTTTAGTGAATTGTGAATCCATTCTCAAGGTCCATTGACTCACTTGGTTCCAGAAAAATTTTACCCATAGTAGAGATTAAGTTCCTCTAAGATTCCTTAACTACATCTTCAGTGTTGGCCTTGACAGTTGCACATGCTAAGATGAATTTCTAATCCAACTCATATAGATTAAGTGCAAGCTCGTCCACATTCTTCAAAACTTCATCCACTTTTTTTTCACAGATGAACATCACCTTGGACATCTTTCCATCATGTTGCGCATGCTGTGAGATAGATCATTACTGGTTTTCATGTTCTTCAAAATTTCTTTACGGAGATTGTAAGTTCTAGTCTTGATAGTCACTTGCTCCTCTCCAATGTGAAATTAAGTCATCTGAGCTGCCATTACCTCATTGATATCGCTAGGTTGAACTATAGTGGCATCAATGCTAGTCTTCACCTTTCCTTCAATGGTATAGGCTATGACATTTGCGATTGGAATAAATGAGACAACAACGTTTAGTTAAGCTATGGTACTGGTCAAACCAATGAGGATTAGCCTCATCTTGTCATAGACTCTTTGCGCTCTCCTTGACCAAATGGTTATGAATTGTAAACAAGATTCCTTGAATCTTCTCATATTCTTTGTAGTAGCTTGATTCGAAAGGAATTCTTGAGTGCACATCGAATTCTGGTCGAGTAGCCTTCTTTTTATTTGAAGATTCCATTAATTCTTGGGTCAGCAGCACTTAACTAACTACTGCATCCAACTGAGCATCAATTTTGAGACCAGGATATTTAGCCCTTCCAAGCTCTCTAATCCTAGCTAAGATTGTTGTATCATTCGAGTCCTCTTGGTTCACATTACTATAGGTAAGTGTTGCTTTCTCAACTATAAAATTTTCCTTTACACCACTTACATTTGTTGTTCTCTCTTGAGTATAGTTCTTAGTATGAGAGACCTCCCTAATCAGAGGGATTAAGGGGATAGGAGTTGGATTTAAAGAAATGGCAGGTTTAGAGGTGGTAGATGGTGGATTTTGGTCAGTTTGTACATTTGAATTTGGTGAAGGAGACGGAGAAACTATAGTTGTATAAATATTAGAGTATGGGATATATTTTATTGGAGAAGGAAGTTAGACATGATGTATGCCCTTCAGGAAATTAGGGAGATATATCTTTATCAATCACTAATAAACAAATAATTTCAAATTTTGTTTATCAATAATAAAGAATCTTTGTCATATATCGATAAGTGTTTCTAAATTATGTATCTCATTGATATTATGTATATATTATTAAGTATCTATATATATTCATTGATATAATAAGACAAAGTCCATGACTATTTAATAGCTTGAAAGTGCGAGGACATAGTGGGACCTATGTGGAGTGAGAACTGCACACATGTATTATTACGAAAAATCTAAATATTCCTAGTTATAGTTTTATTGAGACTGTACATTAATGAAGCTGATAGACTAGCATGTGTTGGCTTACTCCTTGGATTTGAATCAAGCAGCCAATCTAATGAGCTGAAGGTGGTACCTTGAGTAAACACATAAATGTATTCCGGTAATACATTGGTGATTGCTATAAGATAAATACTCAGAAATAACTTTATCCATGTGTTAGTGTCATGTCTTATTGCAGTAGCAATACAAAAATCCTCAAACCTAAGATACTGGTTACCTTGTGCAGGAGTTGCTATACTTTTGGGTCATACGTATTCATACCCTGGTGATTAGGGTGATATGGGTATACTGATGATCTTTCTTTGGTAAGCGAGTAGTAAAAAAGGGATCCATCGATCCTGATCAACCTCTAATCTGAGTATGAAATTTATAAAATGGTTTTCTAGTTAATCTCAATACATAAAGGTAGTTATGTTCTACGTGAACAAGTCTAATTCTAAGATAGCTACGACTATCACATGAGCTAACACTTTATCCGAGCTCAATACATTGGATGGTACATAACCTGATGGAAGAAGTGTATTATACTAGTTACAATTGTAGATCAGATTAAGTCACAAGCACATGATGTTCAGAGTATCGAGGGATCATACGCCTTTGCTAGAAAGGCTATTTGATCGACTAAAGTTATTGGGTTCCATATCGATTTGAAATACTGAGCCTTAAAGATAACCTCTAGTGGCTCTATACTTTGGGATCCTATGAGGTCACACACATTAGGCCTTCACTAAACAGAATAAATGACTTATAGAAGGGGTCTATACCAAGAATAAAAGGTAGAGTCAAACTCATTTTGTATGGACCAATATTTATCAGACTAGTACACTGAGAAAGAAAGGAAAGGTTTAACTGAGAAAAATTACAATGAGTGGGCCTTACAAGAAATCTTGTAAGAAGCGCTCGTGGGCTTGCAACCGCTGCTTAGCACCATTTGCAAGAAAGCTCGCAAACATGCTTCCCGAGCATTGTAAGAGCAGCGCTTGCGAAGGCTTGCTGTAAGCGACATTGCAGGCAAGGCAAGCCCACGTGGGGCTTGCCTTGCGAGGCACTACTTCTCCCCGAAGATCTCGCGGAGAAGCCCACAAGTTTACTAAAGCGTACGTGGGATGGGTGATTTTCACCAACTTCAGTTTCAAGGAGAGAATTTTTTCTCCCCTTGGGCTATAAATAGCCCCCTTCCACTTCCTTATTTACTCCTTTCAGCTTAGCCTTCATTTTGAATTTTGACTCCTTTTTCTTACAAGTTTTTACGAGACCTCCATGAGTTCCTCTAGCTTTCGTAAGAATTCATTTGAAGGCTTATTTCTATTTTGTTAGCATTATTAGTTATAATTTTGGGTTTATCTACGAGTGGTCTAGGATCTACTTGTTAACCAATGAGTTCTCCTCAAAGGAAGGCACACATCAACTGGAAATGCTGTAAACTCAGATGCTAGGTTTCTTTTAATAAGGTATAAACCTATAGCGTCTATGGAACGTTTCAATTGAGATTATGTAAATCATGCCATGCTTAAGAGATCCTTTAGGGTTAATATTAAGTTTTTACAAGATCCTCCACAAGTTTCTCTAGCTTTCACAAGAAATCGTTTGAAGGCTTATTCCTATTTTGGAAAGATCATTCTTAGTTATATTTTTGGGTTGGTCTATGAGCAATCTAGCAGATACTTGTTAACTGAGGAATTCTCCCCCTATATGAGGTTTTGGTCAGTGCGGTCCATGTGGGCTTATCATAGAGGCCATCCTTATTTGGATCCTTATGCTAATGGAGTGCTGTCTGATTACTCTAATGGATCATCTCACCACATCAAAGGAAGGTATGCATCAACTAGTAGTGCTCTAAACTTAGATGTTAGGTTTTTTTTAATAATTTTTATAAACCTATAGCATCTATGGAATGTTTGAATTGAGATTATGTCAAACATACCATGCTAAGGAGATCCTTTAGGGTTAATCTTAAGATTTGGAAATTCTGCCATGGTAGTTCGCGTGTTCATTAACTACCTTAATTAACTAATAAAGCAATGATTATTTTTGTAGTTTGTTGAGTGGTGAAGAAGGGTTTTTCTTTTGTGGGGGAGAACTTGAAGTATTAGTTGAAGGAGTATGGTGTATAGCAAAAGTAGGATTTATAAAAGAATTGGGGAAAAGATTTTCAAATACATGTGGGTTAGATATTTAATTCAAGGATGGATCAGCCTCAAGTAACTCAGCTTGTTGAGTGTGAAGGGTGACTTGGTAGATTCATCAAACATCGATTAGCTTATTTCCTCTATGTTTTCTTCACTCTCTACAAGCTGCAGAGATCTCTTGGGCTTGAAAGTGTTAGTCCTCTTCTTTTGGACTCCCTTCAATTTATGCTTAGCATACTAAATTTTTTTAGTAGCTCTAGGACTTATTGTATCCTAATCCTTCTTATTCTTCTTCACTTCTTGTTTAGAGGTGGTCTCTTCTTCTGGATTAGTAGCCTCAAATTTCCTCTTTCTCTCCATTGAAACCTTGCGAAAGTTTTACTACAAACATCTTTTGAACTTTTGCCACAAATTTCGTAATTGGAGGAGGAAGCATGGATTTTGAAGCTTCTGCTTAACTCTCACCCTGCCTTCCTTTGCGCCTAGATCTTCAATTTTATATTATTCTTATATTGTGGTTTAGTAGGCACAACTGATGTCTTCCTTTTTCCTGGGCTTACCTTCTTCTTTGACTTAACCTCCTTTACCACTAGACCCTCAATTTTCTTTCTCTTTATTAAATGAGCCTTAAGAGGGAGCTCATCCTTAGTCCCTTCAATGGACTTTGCTTCAACTTTACTCATATAGAATCTTCATCCCCCTTTAACACTTCATTAAATGGTAGACTTAATCTTTGCCTTCTTCCATTTTATATCGTGGGACTTAGAATACCAAGAGTGAAGCTTTGAGAATTGAAGCTCCTTGAAGTGCTTGAAGTTGAAGCTCTTCTTCAGTGGCTGCTAGTAATCTCCTCTCACCCTTTCATAGCCTTCAACGATTATCTTAAGGGCTTTCACTATGGTTGTGATAAGATAACCATAGTGAAACATTACAGTCACCTTGGTGAGATTATGAAGAATGAGCACGAGCCAATTCAACTACTTTCCAGTCAACATGTGATACACAATGCACCTCTCTAACTTAGTGCAGCTTGAGAGTGACCTAGTTTTGGGTAATAACACTTTATTTAAGAGCTCATGGAAAGCTCTTGCCCTCCATGTTAAGCTAGAAGCTTTGATTTCTCCAGATCCATAGTCCGTAGGAAGTTTCCAATTTTCCAAGACAACCACACTCTCATATTCTCCATTCTTCCTCTGTATTATACCCTTCAATGGCATATGGAGAATGCTTCTAAGAAGCCTAGTAGACACCAAATATGATTTTCCTCCTATCTCAGTAGCGAGGATGCCTTTGAACCCTTCAATGGTGTACAAATTATTGTAAAGCTCTTTATAATGTCCTTAATGTCTGGGACTTCAAGGAGGAGAAAATTCCTCAGATTCTGCTACTTGATGATTTTTTACAAGGTGTTATTCTTTAATACATCATCTTAGTTTACTTGATAGACTAGTCCATATTCTCACTCAGCAAATCCCCACTTCACTTAGGTAAGAATGGTTCCTTAGGGGAGAATGATTTTCTCAGTGTTTCCAGCAATATTTATGGACATGTTTCTTTGATACTTATCCCTTAAGTAATACTGATTCTCATCAAGCTCATGTTCTTGGTGTGATTGTTGAGAAGATGCCATAGCAGTTGAAATTTTGAGAAGAAAGGAATATTAGGGACTTTGAGAATAAAACGCTTAAGATTCAAAAGCAAGTGCCTTCTCTCTCTAGCCCACTTCTTGCTTTTATTGGCATTATACCTACAACAATGCACGTGTCCTCTCCACAATCCAAGATCAAAGTGAACGGTCAGATGGTAAAGGTTTTTAAACCTCCTTAATGAAATGCAGTAGTTTTAGCTTTAAAAAATTGAAATTCAAAAACCCTTCAATACAATGGCTTTTAACTTTAGTCGAGAAAACTAAACTAATAGAGTTAAAATAGACAGAGTAAATACGTGTTACCTCAATTATCTTAGCACAGCTTTGATCTAGCTTTTAACACTTAGCCATTTTCTAATATTTTCATCAAATTGGGTTTGCCATGCCAATTAACTCTCTAAGAGTGTTGAATTGCTCCTTTGCTAATGGCTTTGTAAAATTGCCTACATGTAGCTTCTCTGAAGGAACTACTCCAATTCGACATCTCTTCTTAATACATGATCCCTTATGAAGTGATGTCTAATATTGACATGCTTCATCCTGCCATGTTAAATTGATCTTGGATTTATCAATTGCACTCTTGTTATCACACATAACAATGAGGCATTTAGACTTTATACCATAATCCTCTAGTTAATGCTTAATCTATAACATTTGTGCTACACAACTTCCTGTTGCCATGTACTCAGCTTCCACAATACTCAACATAATAGAAGTTTACTTCTTGTTGTAACAAGAGATAAGTCATTCTCCCAGGAATGGCATCCTCTTGTTGTGCTTTTCCTATCGAGCTTGTCCCTTCCATAATCAGCATTCGTGTATCCTCTTTGAGTGAAATCTGAGTTATTTGGATACCTTAGTCCTGCATTCATAGAACTTTGCAAATACTAGGGGATTCTCTTAACAATTGCTAAGTGAGATTCTCTAGGGTTAGCTTGATATTGTGCACAGTAACACACAGAGTATTGAATGTCATGCCTACTAGTAGTTACATAAAGAAGTGAGCCAATAATACCTCTGTAGAACTTACTGTCCATAGTCTTACTAGCCTCATCCTTACTGAAGATAGAATTTGCAGCCATGAGAGTGGACATTGGCTTTGAATACTCCATTTCAAACTTCTTTAGGACTTCTTTGGCATACTTTTCTTGGCTAATGAAGATTCCATCTTGTAGAACACAAGTTAATAGTACTTCATAGTATTGAGTTGTTTTGGAAATAGCAAACTATCAAGAATAGTGAAATTAATTGAGTACTAAGTAGACTCTTAATTAATAAAGTTATCTTGATTTTATTCAAGGAAGAACAACTTAGTTTTGTTGGATAATTAATTAAGTTATGACTTACAGTAGGAAAAGCTGAGTCTGTGCTGAGTACTACATAGTTTAGGGTTACCTCACTCAGCTCATGTTGAGTCTTGCTTTTATTTAATTAAAAGCACATTATTTGACATGTAGAGACTTAATGACACATGTGCCACTAACTTCGTCTATGAAGGAAAGGAATATTCTTTAATTACTTTTTAGGACAAAAGGCGTTGAAATTAATGAAGATTCCTGTGGTCCTCGCAATGCCAAAAAATGTCAATACGGATGTTAGAGATTCCTCACTACAGTCTAAGTAAAAGGAATTTTCTATTATGCACCGCATCTCAAGTGTCTCCGCATGTTTCTGTCAACATGAGCAAGGTAATCCAATGTGAAGACTCCACGATACATTGTAGCGCATCTCTCTTAGAACCATATTGCTTGAATACAAACAAGATTTTGTCAATGCAATTTTATTGCGCCTCAATGTTCAAATTCTATCTCTAAACATCTTGAAATCGATCTCCAATAGGAAGATTCGAAATATTAGAAGAGATGAGAAATCGAGGATCAACAATATTGTGAAGTTTACAATGGCTACTTCACAGAGCTTCAAAGTATAAATAGAAGACTAGAGTAGACATTCAAACTTGTTGAATCACCTCAAATTTCTTAAGAGCTAGAACGCTGCGAAAATTACTCTAGCTATCAAAGAAATTCCACCGCAAGCAATCAGCAAACATCAAAGTTCATATCTATTTGTAATAGAGAGAATTTACTTAGATTAACATTGTAAGGATTAAATATTTCTATAAGTTGAATACAGTTTGCATTTCTATTTAATTTGAGTGTTAGTATGGGAAGGGTACCCAAACTAAGTTGAGCGGTAGTTAGAAAGGAGGGTACTTTCTGTAATAGTTTCTACCTGTAAAGGCTTCTTCGCCTATTAAAGGAATAACTCACTAGTGGATTAAAGCTCGGAGATGGTATCCGGGGACTAGAGGTAGGCTAAGGGCTGAACCAGGATAAATCTTAGGTGTTGACGTTCTAACTTTAAGCATTAAGCTTTAGCAGTGATCAGCTCATTCATCTCTCTCTCATTCATTAGCTTGCTTATTATCCGATCTGTGCTCAGTAGTCTTACACAGCTAAAGATTGAAGATAAATTATCCTAGCAAAGCTGAGTAGTTTATAACTTTTTATATCACTCTTAGCATGCAAGCTCAGTACTCATATAAAAACTGAACCTAGCGAATAACTTTAAAATTTATTAAAAGTAACCAAGATTAAGCATTTACTCCCCTCTACTGTTGTTAAGAGCTTGTTTATGGACCAACAAGTGGTATCAAAACAGTTGTTCAACTTTTAGACTAACCGTCTTTGAGTTATATCCATAAATGGCTTACAACAACTTTAGTTCCAATTCCAGTCAGGTAGTTCTCCTTAAGAAGGGAATGTCTGTTACTAGACCACCTCTATTCGATGTTAATCATTATACATTCTGGAAAAATTGAATAAAAATTTCATCCAGTCTCATGCATGCAGGCTTGGCTCACTATCGAGCTTGGTCCCAGAGTTCCCACAGTTGTGAGGAACAATGTGCATGTACCGGTAGATCCAGAGGACTGCAACAACATTGACCTTGCGACTTCTTAAACGATTAACTACTTACACTATGCATTATATCTTACTAAGTTCAACAGTGTCTCAGGATGTGAAACAACACATGAGATCTGGAAGAAGTTGGATATTACCTATGAGGGGACCGACAAGGTCAAGGAGTCAAAGATCAATCTCATACTGAGGGAGTATGAGATGTTCTCCATGGGCACCGGCTAGGGTATTCAAAGCATGAATACCAGGTTCATTAACATTGTTAATGAATTGAAGAGACTTGGGAAGGAGTTCACTAAGGAGGAGCTCATCAAGAAGATTCTCCACACTCTTACATTAAAGTGGGACTCCAAGAAGAGTGCTATCGAGGAGGCTCATGATCTTAAGAACTACAGCTTTGATGAGCTAATAGGAACCTTGCTAACTCATGAGATTTCTCTAAGGAAATACTCAGATGACTCTAAGAGGAATAATGGCAAGTAGGGTAAAGTTATTATCCTCAAAGAAGATTCATCAAATGAGTCCACTAACTACGACTCTGATGAGCAAATGGTCCTTCTTATCAGGTGTTTCAAAAGCTTCATTAAGAAGGATGGGAATTTCAAGAGCAAGAAGAGGTTTCCCACTAAAATCTAGTTAACTCAACACTGGCGAGGAGCTAAGGAAGGATCGAAGAAGGAGCACAACAAAGACATTAAATGTTTTGGTCAAAATTGTTCAATAAGGCATTTTCCAAGAAAAGTGAGGCATTGCTGCCACTTGGAGAGATTCAGAAGAATCTTCAACATCTAATGAGGAAGCTATTTATTTGGCCAACATCTGCTTGATGGCTATTGAGAATCAATGACGTGAAGGCTCAGCATCTGCCTCCGGTAGAGATCATTTTGCTATCAACTCTAAAGCTATGCGCGTTAAAGGAAAAGCTCCTCAAGCTGAGGTACATTCTGATGGTCCTTTATCTATTGATTAATTCACTCAAGCTCTCTTTGATGTGATGAAACTGAATAATAAATCAATGATAAACATCAAGAAGATAGTGAAGAGAAGTGACGATCCAGAAGATACTAATGCTTCCTTATTGCTTGAAATCAGTTTTCTTCAAGAAAAAGCTGAGTATCAAGAATGTGTTATCAGCAAACTCACTAAGAAATTAGATTAGTTGACTGCTGAGATAATGACTTTATAGAAGAAAGGGATTCCTCCTCTAGCCAATAGTCAAGCTCAGAGTAACCAAACTCGTAATTCTAAGAGGAAGAATTCCTCTAAACAGAAGAAAGCGAGCCAGTCCAAACAAAAAATAGTGTGTAGTTTTTGTAGGAAAGCTGGATATACCACAGTTCTTTATAGGCATAAAAATAGTTATTACGATGAGTACTACTGGTCAAACTTAAGCACTGCTAACAAAGGAGGAACCAGCTCGAAAGCATGGGTACCTAAGAAAACATAATTGTTTTGCAGGTGAGCCTTAGATTCGTTGATGACTCTCAAATGTTGTATTTGGATAGCGGATGCTCAAAGCATATGATGGGAGATGAAAGCCAATTCATCTCATAAGAGCGTAAAAGAAATAGAAGTGTCTATTTTGGAGATAACCAAAAAGGTAAGATTGTAGGCTGTGACTCTGTTGGTATCTCTCCTTCAATCGAAGATGTTTCTCTTGTCAAGGTTCTGTAATTCAATTTGCTCAGTGTAGCCCAGCTCTGCGATAAAGGCAGGAAGGTTATATTCAACTCAGCAGGATGCTCAATAATTGATTGTAAGACTGACTTAACTATTCTCTTTGCTCCCAGGATCAATAATGTTTATATGATTGATTTATCCCCTAGCTCCACTAATGTGTGTCTTGTATTTAAGGAGGATAATTCATGGCTTTGGGATAGAAGGTTGGGTCATATTAATATGAACATTCTATCTAAATTGGCCAAAACGCAATTAGTTATGGGGTTACCCAGCATCAGCTTTGAAAAGGATAAACTGTGCTTTGCTTGTCAACTTGGTAAGCAAGTTAAGAAATCATTTAGATATGTAAATCACGTAGTAACTAAGCGACCATTAGAGTTACTCCACCTTGATCTTTTCAGCCCAGTTCAACCTATGATCTTAGGTGGTAAGAGGTTCTCGTTGGTGGTTGTAGATGACTTCACGGGATTCACATGGGTAGTCTTGTTGAGTAGAAAAAATGAAACTTATGAATCTTTTATCAAGCTTAGTAAATAGATAATGAATGAAATAGGAGATAAAATTTGTAGAATTCGAAGTGATCATGGATGTAAATTCAAGAATTTCCATTTCGAAGAATTCTGTTCAGCACATGGAATTGACCACAACTTCTCTTCTCCCTATACGCCTCTACAAAATGGGGTTATAGAAAGGAAGAATAGAACAATAGTTGAGATGGCTCGATCCATGCTAAGTGATAACAATCTACCAAAGTACTTTTGGGGAGAAGTTGTTAACACAGCCTGTTATATCTTGAATTGGGTTTTAATTCGCCCAATTCTTGAGAAAACACCGTATGAGCTTTGGCGAGGGTGCAAGCCTAAGATTGGTCATCTAAGATCTTTTGGCTGTAGGTGTTATATTCTTAACATAAAAGAGCAATTTGGAAAGTTTGATCCTAAGTTAGATGAAGGTATCTTTTTTGGATACTCAACTACTAGTAGGGCATATAGAATATATGTCAAGTGTACTAGCCTCTTAGAGGAGTCTAAGCATGTAGAAAGACAACCCTCTAATGAAGGTGAAGGAGTTCCCCAGCTTTCAAATCAACTCAGTATGCCACAAGCTATGCTACCCAACTTAGCATAGGAGCCCCCAAGTGAGGAACCTAAAGATGATGATGAAGATCTTTCTATCAACTTCAACGTTGGCGAAGATCATCCTCCACATTGGCATCCCGTTGTCGATCCTCCAACAGTTGATCCGAGTCTTCCAAGAGAGATGATTAGAGTTCATCACAACCATCCACTAGATAGCATAGTTAATGATGTTCATAATCCAGTGATGACGCGTGGTCAGCTAAGTTGGATGATGAGTCATCCAGCCTTCATTTCATTAATCGAACCCAAAAAGTTTGAAGATGCAGAAAGAGATGATTATTGGATGATCGCAATGTAAGAGGAATTGGATCAGTTCAAGCGTAATGATGTTTGTGATTTAGTTCCTAGTCCTAAATGAAAATCAATTATCAACACCAAATAGGTCTTCAAGAACAAGGTAGATGAAGATGGCATAATTGTCAGGAATAAGGCCAGGCTTGTTGCTCAAGGCTACAATCAGCAAGAAGGCATTGATTATAATGAGACCTATGCACCAGTAGCCCAGCTTGAACCTATTCGAGTCCTTTGTGCTTTTGCATACCATATGAACTTCAAATTATTTCAAATGGATGATAAAAGTGCTTTCCTGAATGGATTCATTCAAGAAGTTTATGTTCGCCAGCCTCCAAGCTTTGAAGATGCAAATGAATCCTAAGCATGTCTTCAAATTGAAGAAAGCTCTTTATGGATTGAAGCAAGCTCCAAGAGCTTGGTATGAGAGGCTGACCAATTTCTTGTTTAGAAAGGTTATGAAAGGGGTAAAGTAGATACAACTCTATTTATTAGGCGAAGAAAAGAAGATGTGTTGCTTGTCCAAATATATGTTGATGATATCATATTTGGAGTAACTGATGAGAAGCTATGCAAGGAATTCAGTAAGCAGATGAAGAGCGAGTTTGAGATGTCTATAATGTGAGAGCTCGATTTCTTTCTTGGACTTCAAATCAAGAAGACTAATGATGGAATTTTCATAAGTTAGTCCAAATATGCTAGAGAAGTTTTGAAGAAATTTGACATGGAACATTAAAAGCCATTGTCCACTCCTATGGCTACGGATACTATCTTGAGTAAAGATGAAGTTGGTAAACCTATGGGCAACAAATTCTACAGAGGAATTATCGATTCTCTTCTTTATCTCACTACTAGTAGGCCAGATATACAGTTTGTTATGTGTTACACTGCTTGTTATCAAGCTGATCCTAGAGAATCTCATTTAGCAGCTGTTAAGAGAATTCTCAGGTACTTGCAAAGTTTGATTGAAGCAGGTCTGTGGTATCCCAGCAGCTCAGATTTCACTCCTAGGGGATTCATAGATGCTGCTTATGGAAGAGACAAACTTGATAGAAAGAGTCTAATAGAAGGATGTCATTTTCTTGGAGAGTGTCTTGTCTCTTGGTATAGTAAGAAGCAAACTTCTATTGCATGAGTACAATTGAAGCTGAGTACATGGCAGCAGAAAGTTGTGTAGCACAATTGCTTTGGATAAAGAAGCAACTGGAAGATTATAGTATTAAGTCAAATTTCTCGAAGTTATGTGTGAAAACAAGAGCGCAATTGACTTATCCAAGAATCTAGTTTAGCATGAGAGAATGAAGCATGTCAACATTAGGCATCACTTCATTAGAGATCATGTGCTACGAGGAGATGTTGAGCTGGAGTATGTTCTATTAGAGGAGCAGTGGGCTGACATCTTCACTTGACCATTACCGAAGGAACAATTCTGTGTATTGAGGCAGTTGATTGGTATGGCAATCTACGGTGAAGAAGAAGGATGAAAATCTCAAAAATTTAGCTAAGTGTTGGAGATCTAGCATGAGATGACACGTGGATAACACCATCAAGTTTTTAAAGAAACGGCATGAGGAACACTTTGGGGTTAAAATTCAAACCTCTACATTTGTAAAAAGAAGCACGCTTGAATATGAACCGTTTTTACCAAAACTCACCATTTTACTAAGGTTGTTAATTAATGGTTAATCGTAGCATTCATTTTCATCTTGAGCTGAGTTCGTGACACATATCAAGGAGAGCTGAACTCGTCTATATAAGTTGAATAGTTGAAGAGAGTGGGTGTCACTTGCTTTCTGCAAACTTGAAATCTCAGAGAATTCGAACCCTAATCTTTTCTTCTTTCAATTTCCTCTCAAAATCTCTCAAATGGTGAAAACCAAGACCACATTCAAACTACAAAACACCATTGCCATGAAGATTGTGGTGAACGTAGAAGGGAAGACTGAGAAGTTAATCTTCGAAGTAGGAACCAGTCTAGCGAAAGTACAATGGGAAGATGG
>CATIWQ010045687.1:0-16460 GCA_949673415.1 Euphorbia schlechtendalii
CATTTTTGGAATGGTAACTTGCTAAATGTGGCTATGTGAGAGCGACCCGTACTAAGCATAGTATTGATGTTATCCAGGTTTATATAATAGTCTTATCTCATTTGCGCTAGGTTTAGAAAAGTTATTTAATGTGTTGCTCTACGGTGAATTATTGAACATCTGAGTATGTTGAACCGGTTTGTTAGATTAATCTAGTGTGTCGTAACATCTTTGTAGATCTTGCATGTTTTCTCTGCTATACTTATTCGTAGTGAAAATCTATTTATTTAGAGTTTATAATCAATCACATCTATATCTACTCAACTTTTTATTCTAATCTTCCTACCCAAAAATATTAATTCTATTTTTATTTCCTTATTTTTATCTTTCCATTCCATATCTTTAGATCTGGTTCCTTCCCTGTAGGTTTGATATCTTTTAAAACTACATCGCAACTGTATACTTGCAGTTATCATCATTTTTCTATGTGATAAGAGGTATTGACAATACCTACATTTATTTGTGAACAAGTTTTTTGTGCAGTTATTAGTCAATAGTTCACGAGATTTTGGAACCATTATTGATTAAACTTATCAATAGAAAAGTGGCAAACACTCCTCCTTACTTAGTTTACTTTTCTTTATCTTGGGACTTTTCTTACTCAGTTTTTCCTTTCTAATTGGTCTTGGTTGATTCTTGCTACAATATCATTTATGCAAGAATAACACATATAATAAATTAAGTTAAGAAGTTCTTAGAAATTTTTTAATTTTTCATTGCTAAACTTAGTAAGCCCACAAGTAGTATCCTATACTAAATTTTACAAATAAGTCCTATTATAAAAATTTCTATAATAGAAAGCTAACCATCTCCTCATCTTGGGGTCGCCTCATCCTCTAACATTTTATGAAGAAGAAGATAAAAGAATGTCATCGCCTCGTGGGAGTTTCTAGATCACTGTTGCTCTGGTGGAGTTTGATGCTGTGGCTTTGGATGGAGATGTTCCTTTTGATGTTGTGCAGCTCTATACATATCTTTAACTACCTTCTCCCATTTTGTTATCTTCTCCGCTACTAGGTGATTGAGGAAGATATCAAATGAGTCAATGGCTTGTTGAAATATCTCCTACTTACCAATAATTGCTAGCAAGATCTCATTCACTACCTGCTCCTTTCTCAGCAAAGATAGGACCTATTGTTCATTAAGTTTTGTAGAAGCAGATAATGGCATGTGGTGAAATGAACAATTTGGTCAAATCCTTGACATGTAAATTGTTGAAAGCATGGCAAGAGAACTCTAAAATCTATTGCAGATAATGTGATCTTGAATTTTTCTTCCATATCAATGATCCTTGGAAACATAGCATAAACAGTTCTTATAGTATAATATATGTCCCTTGCATCATGTTCTCTAGTATCCACTAGTTGTTGAATATTTCCTTAAAGTTCATTGATTTTATCTAGAGACACATTCAATTTCTTGTGAGAAGTGAAGCCATTGTTGGGGCTAACTTACTCGCTTGGTTTAGGAAAGAGTTTTCCCATAATGGTAATCAAATTCCTTTGAGATTCCTTTACCACATCTTCAGCGTTGGCCTTGATAGTTGAACAAGTTGTGTTGAACTTTTTATCTAGCTCAGCCAAATTAAGCACCGTTTATCCACTTTCTTCATAATAGCATCAACCTTTTTGTCATAAGCGAACATTGGCTTGGACATCTTTTCAATATTATTGCACATGCTGTGATATAGGTCTCTGTTGATGTCAAATTTTGTAAGAATTTCCTTGAGGAGCTTATCAGTACTGGTCTTGATTTTTTCTTGTTATTCACCAAACTTGTGAAACTAAGTCATCTGCACTTCCATGACTTCATCAATAATACTTAGTTGTTGTGAGGTAGTATGAGTGCTACTCTTCAGCTTTCCTACCACTATGTTGGCGATGACATTGGAGGTTTGAATAAAGGACACAATAACGTCGAGCTGAGTAGTAGAGTCAGTTAAGCTAGTTAAGATCAACACCATTTTATCCACCAGAATTTTGCTTCTTTCCTTGGCCAAATGATTTCTAATGATAAACCAACATCCTTAAATCTTCTGAAACTTTTCATAGTAGATGGATTTACAAGTAACACTTTAGTGCACATTAAATTTTGGAATGATGGCTTTCTTCTTGTTGGAAATATTCATTAATTTTTGGGTAAGTAGCACTTACCTAATTATCGCTTCTAACTCAACACCAGTTTTGAGAGCAGGGTATATAGCCCTTGCAAGCCCTCTAATTTGAGCTAAGATAGATGAATCATCTGAATCCCCTTGGATTAGATTATATTTGGTAAGTGGTGCTTCCTTGACTATAAAATTTACCTTGGTAACACTTATACTTAATATTCCTTCTTGAGCATAGTTCTTAGTTTGGGGGACTTCCCCAATTAGAGGGGTTGAGGGGGTAGAGGTTGGTTTTGAAGAAAGGGTAGGTGTAGAAGTTAAAGATGGTGAAATTTTATCAGTTGATTTTACAATAATTTTTACCAAGTTCAGTTTTTAGATGTGCGTGATGAGTACTTTGTGATGACTTAGGTTTAAAAACTATAAACTGCTCAGCTTTGCTAGCACAGTTTATCTTCAATCACTTGTTGAGTACTCTACTCAGCTCAGATTGGTTTTTCAAGCAAAACAACAAATAACAAAGATAGAATAATGAATGAGAAACCTGATAAAGGAACAAGTAAGGTTAAAACTTGAGTACCTAAGGTTTTATCCTAGTTCGGCCCCTAGCCTAACTCTAGTCCTAGGATTCCTTTACGAGCTTTAAACCACTAATGATTTTGTTCCTTCCTTAGGCAGAGAAGCCTTTATAGTGGGTAGACTCAATTATAGAAAGTGCCTTTCTTTCTAACTACCACTCAATCCACAATTAGGGTACCCTACCCGAACCGTCACTCAGATTTCTAAAAGAAATTACGAACTGAGAAATTCAACTTATAGAATGTTGAATACTTTATAATGTTAAATCTTTAGTGTTATTCTCTCTCTATTACAAATAGATTTGATAGTGAGTGTTTGTTGATTGCTTAATTTGGAATTTCTTGAAGTTGGGAATATTTGAACAAAGTTTCAACTCTTAAAAGAAATTCGAGGTGATTCACCAAGTTTGAACGTCTGCTCCGGTCTTCTATTTATAGTTGAAGGTGTTAGAATTAGCCTTTGCAAACTTATTATCCTGACAACTATTCAATATCTCTTATCTTCAAATCTTTTAAATTTTCTCGTTGGAGAAAAATTCCAGGACGTATAGAGGCAGAGTTTTCGAACATTGAAGTGCAAGATTAATCCATTGTCAAAAACTCATTTATCTTCAAGCAATTCATTCTGGTAGAAAGGCGCACAAGATGCAGCATGGAATTCTATGAATGGTTGACTTGCTAACGTTGTAGAGTTGTGCGGAGACATTGAGAAACAGTGCATGTCATAGGATTCCTTTTCTCTTAGACTTAAGTGAAGAATCTCTAACATTCCATACTGACCCCTTTTATCTGCGAGGACCACTAAAATATCTTCTTTAATTTCTACGCTTTTTCTCTAAAATGCATTAAAGGTATATTTCGGTTCTCACAGAAACTGTTAGTAGCACAAGTGTTAAATATTTCTCTAAGTGTTAAGGAATACAACTTTTATAATAAAAAGCGAACTCAGCACAACTGAGTGAATATCTTATAAACTATGTAATACTCAGCTCTACTAGTCTTTTCTTACTCTAAGCCATAACTTAATTAATTACTCAACAAACTGAGTTGTTTTCCCTTAAACAAACTCGAGTAAAGTTTATTAAGTAAGAGTATACTTAGTACTCAATCAATTTCACAATCCTAGTAAGTTTATTATTTCCAAAACATTTTAAGTACTATGAGGTGTTATTAACTTGGGTTCCACAATCTCCCCTACTTTGGACAGATAAAAAACTAGGTAGTAGAAGAGATTAATTGCATAAATAGTTTAAAGATATCAAAATACCTGGAAAGTGATGTAAGACTCCCCCATGCTGAGTAGCTTCCTTAATTAGTTTGAACTCCCCCATACAGAGTGATCTTTCTTCAAATAACTCAGTTTCTCCATACTTAGAGAATTTTCTTTAATTTGGGACTTTTTCTTACTTAAGCTTTATCTTTGAATTTTTCTTGGCATAATTTCTTGCAACATATTGTTGGTCCTTAGATCGCTTATAAACAACTGCAAAGGGGGGGGGTGAATGTGTTTCTTGGTTACTTTTTAGATTTATAAAAATATTTTTAACCAAGTTAAGTTTTTAGATGCGTGCTGAGTGATGTTGTGCTGAGCGGGTATAAAAACTTATAAACCTCTCAACTTTGCTATACAGTTTATCTTCAATCTCTTGCTGAGTACTCTACTCAACTCATATTAGTTTTCAAGAAAACCGATAAACATAGAATGAATGATGAATGAGTTTGAACGCGATAAACGCTAAAGCAAGTTTAGAACTTCAACACCTAATTTTATTATGGTTTGGCCCTGAGCCTACCTCCAGCCCCCGAATTCCTTTTCTAAGCTTAAATCGACTAGAGTTCCTTCCTTACTTAGTCGGAGTAGCCTTTACAGCGGGTAGACACTTTTTATAGAAAGTACCTTTCTTTCTAACTACCACTCAACTCAGTTTGGGTACCCTTCCCAAACTGACACTCAAATTTGAATAAAATTTTTCGAAATAGATTCAACTTATAAACTGTTGAATCATTACAATGTTAAATCTAAGATTTATTCTCTCTATTACAAACAGATTGATAATGGTTGTTTGTTGATTGCTTGAATTTGGAATTCCTCGAAGCTGGGAGTATTTACATAGAGTTTCAACTCATAAAGAAATTCGAGGTGATTCACCAAGTTTAAACATCCACTTCAGTCTTCTATTTATACTTGAAGCTTTCTGAAGTAGCCATTGCAAAATTTTTGTCCTAGTAGCAAAAGTGGTTTCTCTTCATGTCTTTTGAATCTTCTAGTGGAGAAAAATTCTAGGACGTTTAGAGATAGAAATTTAAACATTGAAGCATGTCTTTAAGGAAAACAATATGATAGAGAGGCGCATGAAATACAATGTGAAATCTTGAGATTGGTTGACATTTGCTGACGCTTGCAGAGATGCGCGGAGACATTGAGAAATGTCGCATGAAAAAGAATTCCTTTTGCCTTGGACTTTAGTGAGGAATCACCAACATTTCATACTGACACCTTTTATCTTATGAGGACTACTGGAAATCTTCTTTAATTTCAACACCTTTTATCTTTAGTGAATGAATATTCCATTTCTCACAGAAAACGTTAGCAGCACAAGTGTCATTTATTTCTCTAAGTGTCAAACATTGTTGCTTTTAATTATTAAAAGCTAACTCAGCATAGCTAAGTTGATATCCTTATAAACTATGTAGTACTCAACATAGACTCAACTTTTTCTACTCTAAACCATAATTTAATTAATTACTTAGTAAACTTAGGTGTTTTTTCTTAAAAAAACTCAAGTCAGCTTCATTAGTTAAGAGTATACTTAGTACTCAATTAATTTCACAATCTTAGATAGTTTGCTATTTCCAAAACTTTTAAGTACTGTGAAGTACTATTAACTTGGGTTCTACAATTTCCCCATTTTGGATAGATAGCAAACTAGGCAGTAGAAGAGATTAATTGAATAAGATATTTTAGAGATATCACAAATACCAGGAAAGTGATGTAAGACTCCCTTACTCTAAATGACTTTTGTTAGTCAACTTAAACTCCCCCATACTGAGAGCGTCTTCTTCAAGCAGATTAACTCCCCCATACTTAGAGGATTTTTCTTCATTTTGGGACTTTTTCTTATTCAGCTTTTCATAAAGGTTAGTCTCTTTGTATGAGTTAATATATCATATATTCAACACATAGCAAAATTATCAAGAATATTTCATACACTAGATAACTCCAACAAACATAGTTCTAGACGCCCAAATATTCAATAATTCACAGCAGAGCAACACATGAAATGACTTTTCTAGATCTAGGGTAAACCAATTATGACACTTATAAGAACCTGAAAAACAATATTACTATTCTTAGTACGGGTCACTCTCACATAGCCATATTTAACAAGTTACAATTCCAAAAAAGTTGGCTCACTAAACAACGTTATAATCATAGATCCAGTGATTATACACAATCTTGTTAACCCCGAAATCACTCTTAAAGTTAACTCGAAAGCATATAACTTGATTAATATAAATGAAGCAAGACGAAATACTTGTTATGACACATAGACATATCATAAACTTTGAAATAGAAAGTATAAGTAGAAAACAAAGTATAGTTGTAAGGTATGCAAGTGAAAGCAAAAGTTGATCAAACCATATCCACTCTTTAATGGGAGTCGTCAACTCCCGCAATTCCTGCGTCTACTTTGAATTTGGTCTCGACTCATATAGAACCTCCGCTAGGATGCTATTCTTTGTGAATATTGAACAAATGAATGTTGAAGAACGAAAAATTTTATTGATAAGTGCTTTGCAATTACACTCACACAACAAACGCTCAAATTTGTGGAGAAATCTAGTGATCGAAATAAGAATTGAATCACTTATACTTTTTTCTCACTAAGACTTTCAACATAGCGAAATCTATATATATTTCACTTTCTATCTATTCACGCATATAATCTATTGCGCACTCTATGTCATGCCACAAAATTGGTGTAATTTAAACCCTATTTATAGAGTGCGAAGGGTTGAATCTATCCTAATGAAGAGTCGTGTCCATTTGCAAAGGGTTGCATCACTTCAATATGATTGGATGCAAGGTCTCATCCTCATCTACAATGGAAAGGCTCCTTTTGGTAATTAGTTAACTTCCAAAAGGTGTCTTTTTGTCTGACAATTGATGGCGGTTGATCGTTCTTATTCGGGGTTGGTAGTTGAGAAGAGTTGACAAATAACCGTCATCATGACCATTGGTTGGAAACTTTCTAGTTGTGAAGAATGACAAGTCACGACCGCGAATGGGTGTCACGATTGTGAAATGTGTTTTTCTTTATATTTCTTCTTTGCAACTTTGCTAATCTTTGTCAGCTTCGATCCAAACCATTTCCTTATGTTCCACACATCTTTTTGCACCTTTTTCACTCTTTTTACATAAAATTCCATCTTTGATCATTTTACTCCCAAGATTCACATATTTTCTGCATTTGCATAAAAACAACTACATACCCCGTGAAATCTTTTATATGAAGTATAAGATGACTGAAATCCATATCATTTTATAAGTAAAATTGTCATGATAATAAGTGTAATTATACACTTATCACACCCCCTCACTTAACTTTTACCTTGTACTCAAGGTGAACACAATAGAAGTGTATAAAATAGTATTCAAGTTTGTACCTCATTTGGCGAAAGACTATCGTAGTGAGTACCACATTCCCACGTTGCAAAAAATTTAAGTAAAAGTTCAAATTTTCCCACAAATAAGTAATGTGCAATTCATATAGTCTAGTTGCATACCTTTGCTATTAATGAAGGGTCAACCGAATTGCGTCTTCATATAAGCGTTATACACTCACTCTTATATTTCCTTCTCTTAAGCATAGTATAAAGTATCAACTATAAAGGAGAAAGGGAGAACGCTTTGGAAAGTTTGATCTCCAGGCAGTTTTAGGTAACCTAGGATGCTAAACACTCTTAGTGGTTGCATTTTATACTCCATACCACTCTCCCCATTTTTAGTGGTTGCATTTTATGCTCCATACCACTTTCTCTCATTTTTTTCTTTTAAGCATATGTTTTTTAAGTACAGATTTGTACTTTGCACCCATGTTTCGTGCTATGCTACTTTTTTCTTTTTCACTCATTAAATGGTTGCAATTTTTGCTCTATACCATTCCTTACCTTTTGTATAACTCATTGGTTATCCTCTCTTTCTTTTGATTTTTATCTCTCAATATCCTCATCCTTTATTGATCACTTTCAAAGTATTATGGCAATAGTTTCCCAATACTTTAAACACACTCAATACTTTTAGGATGTATTCGAGAATAGCATATAAAATTCATAGTAAGAACACTATTAGGTATTACTCCTCTACTAACTTATCGGCAGCATTAAACTAAAACTATATAACTTATACTAATTCATGTTGCATTGAAATATATATAGAAACTTACTTGGAATGTTGCTTTTGAATGATACTCACAACTCATCCTTGCCAAACGCTAAATGTTGCGCCAAAAAGCTCACATTCTCAACATGCGCTCATACTCGAAACATTTTGTTCGAAATATGCACTAACATCAAAATTGTAATACCTAACACTCATAATAACCTTGGGACATTTATTAGTATAGTATAAGTATGGATAAAGTATAAATAACATAAAATTAAGAAAAACATTCATATTCTTCAATTTTTTTTAAATTATTTACTTTTTTTGGATTGTTTGGATTTTTTTTTACAAATGCCCCCCCACACTAAAGAACACAATGTCCTCATTGAGAGAGACTTCACTAAAATTGAAACTCTAAAAACTAAAAACAATTAACTACTCTAAAAATTTGAAAAAGAAAAGAAAAGAAAAGAAAAGAGTAAACCCGTTGTTATTGAGAAGGAGACTCGGGAGGACAAGGAGTAAATTGGCAATTTTATTTTCTAAAGAAAGATAGTAATTTTGGAAGCATCGATTTATTCCTCTTCTTTAGAATCTTCATGTCCTTTCTCATTACCCCACGTTCCTCTTGGCAATTATCCAATTTTTTTGGAATACTCACCTTCCAATCTTTTGGAGCTTCATCTTCTTCTTCGATCATTAGAGCTTACCCAGGACGACGTCTAGCAGTTGGATTAGATGGGCCAATGGAAGAATCTTCACGAGTCGAGATTAGTTTCTTGGGGCGGTTGGAGTAGGAGTAGAAAGAATAGACACCATCGTTCTTTTGAAGAAGTCCGGTATTCTTCAAATAATTCCCATCCATATAACGAAAATACTCACCTAGTTGTTGAGCATAGGGGAGTTCGTTTCGCGCACCCAAGCTGATTACGGTGATAATTTCAGCCACCCTAATCTTGATTCTCATGCTCATAGAATTCTTCTTCATCATATCCCAAATGATATCCACAAACTCTGCTTTTTGCTTATTCATCGCACAAGAAAGAACAAACAAATCTCTCTTTTGGACTTTGGTGTTCTCTACTCGATAAAATACCGAAGTCACAAGGTATTTGTGGAGTAGAAGAATACACTCATCCTTATTCAATTTATTTGGAGAATTTTTGGGGTTGAAGGCTCTCTTACCCATTAAATTTGCCAAAACTTGATTCGCTTGAAAGGATTTAGTCATGCTCGATTAATTTTCAATTTTGACCCTGAACTAACTATTCATCATCTCCCTTGTGACGGTGTAATGTCTACCTTGGTTACGAAATTGAATCACCCTCTTCCTTTTATCTTCGAAATCGAATGTCACTAGACATTCCAAAGTCCAATCACGATTTTGTGGAAATCACATTCCCACAAACGTGCTTAAACCAAGATCAGCAAGATACATTCCCATTTTCTTGTGGAGGCCTAAAGTCTCCAAGAAAACAAAATCAAGAAAAATCATACCGTTGATTTCCAACTTATTCAAAATTGGAATCTTTTCCCTTCCTCACATGAATGAATGGGAAAAGGACAACCATAATCTTGTTGATAGTTTGGGAACTCTGTTCTATTGGCGACTACCTTAACTCGAGGCATATTGGTTTTTGAAGTAAAGGTTGAAAAAGGTTTTTCTTGATGTAGAAGAATAGATATGAAAGAATGAGAACTTTTGTAAGCTTTGTAGAAGGTTTTGGTGGTTATGGATTCAATCTAGACCATTATATAGAGTTCTAATAGGTCATTGATTTGCCAAAATAGTCAATATAGCCATTTTCCCTTCAAACTAGCCGTTAATGGCAGTTTCATCCATCTGTCACGTGTTAATCGCGATTTGTAACGGTCATATTCTGCCCGTGTCGTAATCGCGTAGGCTTGTTATGATTGTGACTTTCTTTATAACAGGAACAGAAGGTTTTATTACGCAATGTCACAGGCACTATTTATAGTCGTGTTCGTGACTTCTCAATTCCTATATTTCTTCAATTTTTAGACTTAGTCCTAAAAAAACTTATAAACATAAATAAGTTAAAAATAAAAATATTAAATATTTACTATATTCATATCCAACATATATCAACATACAAACAATTAAACAAATGAATAAGCAAACAAACAACAAACAACAAACTGTACAAAATTCTAAATCTAAGTGAAAGGTGAATAATTATTCGAAGGAAAGCGATTCTGTTAATAGGTCAATCTTATAATAAGACTCTCGTAGATCTTGCTTAACATCAAACATTAGTGTATGAATATCATCGATTTTCCTATGAATTGAGATCTGTGCCTCCATAAGTTCATTCAACCTTCCCCGGAGGTTGTTTGCACTTCATTCTTCCTCCCTCGTAATTTCCCTTTCTCTTTAACTTTCAGCTTCCACTCTCTCCTCCCATGATTTCCAATCATGGGTGATTCTATTTTCTCCAATGCACCTGACCAGAAATCCATACTTTAAGAAAACATCCATTGTTAATTACGGAATTTCATCTTAATCAATAAAGACATCAATGGCATAGGGCATTCTCCCAATCTATCCCCACAAATTTGCTATCATTCGACACCCATATTCTATCATTCCAGGATTATGTACGGTGAACATAAGTGTCTCCATCATTATCCCTGAAACATCTACAGCTGTGCCATTCCAAATTGCTTCCATCACAAACAATTCTTCAAGAATGACAAGATCGAAAGTTTACTTACTAAACAATGCTCCACTTAGGTAAAAGTGCAGTGTGAGCAAACAATGATCACGAATCCACCGGCTATAGGCAAATTCTTATTTGAACTCGGTTTGGCTAGTCAGGCGATTCCATGTTGGTAAAGGATCCCATCCAGGAAGCATCTTGTTGTAGCAAATCCTTTAGAAATTCCATATATTTGTCTAGAGCTTTCCTTATCAACTTGTGTTCTTTTCCATGATAACGATAGACTAGGCAATCCTTCATATCGTTCTTCCATACCAATGTGACCAACATCTCCATACAATTGTCCACACTATTCCCTAGAGACATATTTGAATAAATGACAAAGTTAAGAATTCTCAGAAAATACATTATCCTATCATAAACTCCAAGGTTGATGAAACTATTCCTATGAATTGTGTAGGAACTTTTGTATTCAGCATCTTTGATAACCTTGAAATGATCTCCTTCCTCACCAGAATGGATTGGGAATGGTGCCTCGTACCATGCTTGTAAATTTGATGGACGAAGGTTGGATTTGTTTGCCAAAACCATTTTGAAATGAAAGAAATTCTGAAAGAAATGAGGTAGTTTTAGATTTGGAATTGAATTGTGATTGGAAAGGTAAGAAATTCAGATTGTAGAAGTGAGAAATTGATGAACACTTGCACATCAATTTTATAGAGGTTTGAGGAATAACCATCGAATAACTGCTAAACTGCTGTAGTTATCGCACAAGTCACGATCATGATTATATGTCACGATCGTGACTTACAAAGTTTGAGAAATAGAATGTTTTTTAAGGGCTTCACGAGCATGAATGGGGGTCGTGAATGTGAATAGGAAAAATAGAATAATTTCTTCTATTTCTTGAGAATTCAGACGTAATAATATGATGTATCACCTTCAAGATGATTATTTCATATTCTTTTTCACATCCAAGTTTAGGAAAGAAACAAACAGATATAATAGGAAAATGTACCATGTTCTCCAAATTTTTTATCTCTAAGAACACACTTACTTTCCCTGGCAAAAGTGCCAAAAACTTGATTGCAATATTTTTACTACACTCATTCCAATAGGCTTATATTCGATAATGGTGCTAAAAAACTTGTTCCCCACTTTTCTATTAATAAGATAAAAGTTCTAAAATGAATAGGTGTTGCCAATACCGCTTATCAAGTAGAGAAATAATGACCACTGCAAGTATACTGATTTGATGCAGTTTTAAAAGATATCGATCCCACAGGGAATGAATTCGGTTCTAAAGACAAATAAAGATACAGAACAAAAGAAATAAGATAATTTTATTGGAGGGTTTAAATGATAGACTGATGAATAGACAGATGCATGAAAAGATTAGAGAAGATGTAAACTATATAGAAATTCCCTATGAATAAGTATAGTAGAGAAAAACACGCAAAATTATCAAGAATATTTCATGCACTAGATTACTTCAACAAACACGGTTCTAGATGCCCAAATATTCAATAATTCACTACAGGGCTACACATGAAATGACTTTTCTAGATCTAGGGTAAATGAATTATGACACTTGTAAGAACCTGGATAACAATATTTCTATGCTTAGTAAGGGTCGCTCTAACATAGCCATATTTAGCAAGTTACCATTCCAAAAATGTTGGCTCACTAAACAGCATTATAATCACAGATCCAGTGATTATACACAATCTTGTTAACCCCAAAATCACTCTTAAAGTTAACTAGAAAGCATATAACTTGATTAATATAAATGAAGTAAGATGAATTACTTGTTATGACACATAGACATTTCATAAACTTTGAAATAGAAAGTATAAGTAGAAAACAAAGTAAAGTTGTAAGGTATGCAAGTGAAAGCTAAAGTTGATCAAACCATATCCACTCTTTAATGGGAGTCGTCAACTCTCGCAATTCCTGCGTCTACTTTGAATTTGTTCTTGACTCGTACAGGACCTCCTCTAGGATTCTATTCTTTGTGAATATCAAACAAATGAATGTTGAAGAACGAAACCTTTTATTAATAAGTGCTTTGCAATTACAGTCATACAACAAACACTCGAATTTGTGGAGAAATCTAGTGATTGAAATAAGAATCGAATCACTTATACTTTATTGTCAATAACACTTTGAATGTAGCGAAATCTATATATATTTCACTCCCTATCTATGCACGCATACTATCTATTGCCCACTCTATGTCATGCCACGAAATTGGTGTGATTTGAACACTATTTATAGAGTGCGAAGGGTTTTGTCTATCTAAACGAAGAGTCTTGTCCATTGGCGAAGGGTTGCATCACTTCAATATGATTGGATGCTAGAACTCATCCTCATCTACATTGGAAAGGCACCTTTCCATGATTGGTTGACTTTGATAAGTGCATAATTACACTTATTATCATATAAATTTTATACAATAAAAACTGTA
This sequence comes from Euphorbia schlechtendalii, assembly GCA_949673415.1. Lineage (NCBI taxonomy): Eukaryota > Viridiplantae > Streptophyta > Magnoliopsida > Malpighiales > Euphorbiaceae > Euphorbia > Euphorbia schlechtendalii. Next base: position 13,259 of record CATIWQ010045687.1, read on the forward strand.
ATTTTAGTTATTTTTATACTTCATATAAAAGATTTTACGTGGTATGTAGTTGTTTTTTATGTAAATGCAGATACTAGGTAAATCTTGGGAGTAAAATGTGCTAAAGTGGATTCTATGAAAAAAAGAGTGAAAAAGGTGCAAAAAGATGTGTGGAACTTAAAGATTTGGCTTAGGATCGAAGCTGTCGAAGATCAGTGAAGTTACAAGAAGAATTATAAGTAAAACTCAATTCACGGCCGCGATAATCATTCGCGGTCGTGACTTGTTTACTTCAGAATCAGAAGATCGCCAATCAAAGATTCATGATCGTGATATGTATATCGCGGTCATGACATGGACGGTTTTCTAGTATTATCTTTTTAACTAACAATTGCCAGATAAGCATGATCAACCACCATGAACTACTAATGAACAGACACCTATCAAGAGTCAACCAATCATGAAAAGGTGCTTATCGATTGTGGATTATATCAAAGCTTCTCAACTAATCAAAATGAAGAGATGCAATCTTTCACCAATGGACACAACCCTTCGTTTGGATAGACGCAACCCTTCTAACTCTATAAATAGGGCTCCAAATCTCACAAATTTCATGAGTGCATAGTGGCACATGATGTAGAAAGATAGAGGAAAATGTTAAAGTGCAAATATAGTGTATAAATAGAGAGTTCATTACGTTCTTAAGTGTTAGCGAGAAAGTGTTTAAGAGATTCGAATCCTTGTTTCTATCACTAGATTTCTCTATATTCTCGAGCGATTGTTGTATAAGTGTACTTGCAAATCACTTATCAATAAAAGTTTTCGTTCTTCAATATTCGTTTGTTCGATATTCGCAAATAATAGAAACCTAGCGAAGGTTCTATACGGGCCAAGACCGAATTCAAAGCAGACGCAGGAATTGCGGGAATTGACGACTCCCATTAAAGTGTGGACACGGTTCGATCAACTTTAGCTTTCACTTGCATACTTTACAACTTTGCTTTGCTTTCTACTTATACTTTCTATTTTGAAGTTTATGATATGTCTATTTGTCATAATACGTGTGAGCACGAGATTTTGTACCAGCTTGCGTGTTCAATGATGACAGCTTTTCGGGAAATTTATCCTCGAATCACACGATTTTCGACCATCCGACGATCTTCAAACGGGAATCCTCCTCGGACGTTTTAAATTATTTAAATAAAAAAATACAAAAAAAAAGAAATATATATATATATATATATAAATTAAAAAAAAAGAGAGACGTAGTCCCGATCGCGAGGGAGCCTCGCGAGGAGGCAGCCCGCGAGGCTGTAGCTCTCGCGAGGCTGCCTCGCGAGGAGGGAGCCTCGCTCTCGCGAGGAGGAAGCCTCGCGCGAGGCAGCCTCGCTAGGAGGAAGCCTCGCTGGAGGCTGCGCGAGGTAGCCTCGTGAGGAGGACACCTCGTGCGAGGCTGCGCGAGGCAGCCCTCGCGAGGAGGCAACCTCCCATGAGGCCTCGTGAAGAGCCTCGCGAGACCCCTCGTCGGCGAGGCTCTATGTTTTGGATTTTTTGGGACTTTTTTTTTATCTATAAATAGTCGGGTCTTTTTCAATGCACGGGCCCGGAAATTGAGAGAGAAAAATCCTCTCTTTGAGAACAAAAAATAAAAATGATTTTTCTTACTTTCTTCTAACTTTTTCTCGGATCCAAAAACACTTTCGGATCCCAAATTTTTTCATCTTTTTATAAAATTTCTTCATCTTTTTATAAAATTTCTTCATCTTTTCTTCTAAATTCCTCAGATATTCTCGGGTCTAAAACCAATTTAGAACCCGAGTCTGATTTTCTTTTGGATAAATAAACACTTTTTTTTCCAATAAAACATTCTTTTTTTCAATTAAATTACACTAAAATACCAAGAATTAAACGGAGATTTTTGGACTTTTTACATCAACCTTTTCACTTAAACCAAAACAAACAAGGAACGCTCCCAGGGATCAAACGGACATGTCGAAGTGGATTCACGCCAAAAGGGTAAAGCCTCTGAGTTCCTAGAGCTGCAAATTCCATGTTCATCTTCTTTTCCTTTTTTTTAATTTTTATTTTTGACCTAAGATTTATTTTTATTCCTTGTTGTTGTAAATAATGTTGTAATTCTCCTTCTTATTTTATTTCTTTTAATTTTTTTATTAGAATACCCCCACGAAGGGAATAAAATATATTCCCGGATAACAGACCTCACCTTTTGTCATGCGGTCATTTTCACTAATAAAATAGACCAACATACGTGTAAATAAAAATGAACTTTTTTTTATTTAAAATAACTACTTTAAAATCGCCGATGTTTTTAATTAAGCCATGCGGGCCTCGCTAAAACCAAATGTAATTAATAGGTTAGCGGGCGGTTGCATCCCCCGATTTTTGAAGCCTTGTAATTTCCATTCTTCGCTTTTACTTTTCGCATTTACTTACTGTTTTGTGGATGGTTTACTTTTCCGCTTTGTGAATGATTTATATTTCGCAATACGTGAATCATGCATTTAACTCAAAAAATGACATAAGTGTGAATATGCACAATTAAAAGAAAACTGTTTTCTGTAGATGTAATATAATGTGATCACTTAAGAAATAAGCAACGTTTCCCGGACCCGAATCTCTGTGTCTTGGTGGGCCGTCCCCCGGACGTTAAGCCTCACAGGTCTCTAATTGCTGGAAAGAGCTAATCCAGGTGGTGACTCCACACTAAGAGAAGGCGGATTCGAGTTCGAACCGATCTTAAATGTTTTCTCCTTTTTTCTCTTTTTAATCTTTTTCTCCCTGGTCCTCGACCCGGTGCTTTTTCTCTTCTTTTTCAAAACACCCCGGTGGACCGCGCCTATGAACCTGCGCGCGCTCGGCCCACCGCTCCGTGTCGTCCGCTCATAGTGGCGACTCCACTGGGGATTTTTCTGAAACTTGTTTTTCAAAAGGTTTTAGCTTTTTGATAAGGGCCGAAAATTATTGATCACAATATTCCGTTTTCTTTTAATTTGACATATTCATTATAATGCATTGCAGTAGAAGGGATTAGCCCATAAGTCTAAGGTACCCCTATTACCGCGAAGCTTTCTCTTGTACTAATCTACCTCCCTGAGAAAAGATAATACTTGAGCGGGTGGAGCACTTGTTGCCATATCGCATGTACCTCCCTCGTTAGAGGCTTGGAGTGTATTTTAGCGCAACAAGAACCTTCTACATCAAC
>CATIWQ010045716.1:0-12752 GCA_949673415.1 Euphorbia schlechtendalii
TGATCAACTTTAGCTTTCACTTGCATACCTTACAACTTTGCTTTGCTTTCTACTTATACTTTCTATTTCGAAGTTTATGATATGTCTATGTGTCATAATGTGTATTTCGTGCTAAGTCTTTTATGTTAATCAAGTTATATGCAATGGTGTTAATTTTAAGAGTAGTTTCAGGGTTAACAATATCATGTATAATCACTGGATCTATGATATAACTCTGTTTAGTAAGCCAACATTTTTGGAATGGTAACTTGCTAAATGTAGCTATGTGAGAGTGACCCGTACTAAGCATAGTATTGATGTTGTCCAGGTTTTCATAATTGTCTTATTTCGTTTGCACTAGACTTAGGAAAGTTATTTCATGTGTTGCTCTGCGGTGAATCATTGAACTTCTGAATGTCTAGAACCAAATCTGTTAGATAATCTAGAGGGTCAGAAAAACTTTGTTAAACTTGCATGTTTTATCTGCTATACTTGTTTGTAGTGAAAATCTATTAATTTGGAGTTTCTAATCTATCACATCTATATTTACTCAACTTTTCATTCTAATCTTCCTACCCATAAAAATCTTTAATCTATTTTTATTTTATTTACTTTTACGCTTCCCTAGTTATCTTTAGACCAGGTTCCTTCCCTGTGGGTTTGATATTTTTTAAAACTACATCGCAACTGTATACTTGTAGTTATCATCATTTTTCTATGTGGTAAGGGGTATTAACAACACCTACATTTTATATGTGAACAAGTTTTTGGCGCAGTTGATAGCCAACAGTTCATGAGATTTTGGAACCATATTTGATTAAACTTATCAGTAGAAAAGTGGTGAACACCTCCCCAAAGTGGCAAGGCGACCTCGCCAAAGACACGGCGAGGCAGCCTCGCCAAAGATACGACGAGGAGCCTCGCCAAACCTTTTTCCTACGAGTTTCCTTTTTGGATTTTTGGGAATTTATCCTATAAATAGTCAGGTCTTTTTCAATAATCAGGGGCTCGAAAATTCAGAGAAAAATCCTCTCTTTCAGATAAAAAAATATAAACAATAATTTCTTACTTTCTTCTAATTTTTTCTCGGATTCAAAACACTTTTGGATTCCAAATCTCTTCATCTTTCAATCAAATTTCTTCATCTTTTCTTCTTAAATCCTCAGATATTCTCAAGTCTAAAACAAATTTAGAACTCGAGTCTGATTATCTTTTGGATAAATAAACACTTTATTTTCCAACCAAACAATTTTTTTCCACATTAAAGTACAATTAAATCAAAATGAACGAGGAACACTCTCGGGGATCAAACGGATACGCCGAAGTGGATTCATATCGCAAGGGTAAGCCTCTGAGTTCCTAGAACTACAAATTCTATGCTCATCTTCTGTTTCATTTCTTTTTAATTTTTATTTTTGGCCTAGGAATTATTTTTATTCCTTGTTTTTGTAAATAATGTTGTAATTATCCTTCTTCTTTTATTTCTTTTTAATTTTTTTATTATAATAACCCCACGAAGGGAATAAAATATATTCCCGGATAACATATCTCACCTTTTTCCATGCGGTCATTTTCACTAATAAAATTGACCAACATACGTGTAAATAAAAATGAACTATTTTTATTTAAATTAACAACTTTAAAACCTTCGATGTTTTAATTATGCCACACGGGCCTCGCAAAAATCAAATCGAACATATGTGTTATATTTCATGCTAACCTTTGTGAATGCAGGTTAGATGTATGCCTAGGATTTACTTTCCTTCGGGTATTGCATATTTTTACAGGGAAATGTAATTAATAGGGTAGCGGGCGGTTGCATCCCTCGATTTTTGAAAGCCTTTTAATTTCTATTTTCCGCATTTACTTTCTACATTTATTTACTACTTTGTGGATGATTTATTATTTCTCATTGTGGATGGATTTACTACTTTTTCTATACGTGAATCATGCATGTAAACTCTAAAAGCGACCTAAGTGCGAATATGCACAATTAAGAGAATACTGTTTTCTGTAGATGTAATATAATGTGATCACTTAAGAAATAAGCAACTTATCCCGGACCTGAATCTCTGTGTCTTGGTGGGCCGTCCCCCAGTCGTTAAGCCTCACAGGACTCTAATTCCTGGAAAGAGCTAATGCAGGTGGCGATTCCACACTAAGAGATGGCGGATTCGGGTTCGAACCAATCTAAAACGTTTTCACTTTTCTCTTTCAACCTTTTTCCCAGGTCCCCGACCCGATGCACCTTTTTCCAAACACCCCGGTGGACCACGCTTATGAAACCACGCGCTCTCGGCCCACCGCTCCGTGTCGCCAGCTCATAGGAGGGCAAAGCCATTATCCTTAAAGCAGATTCATCAGATGAGTCCACTAGATGCGACTCTGATGAGCAAATGGCCCTTCTGACCAGGTGTGAGTGGATGACGTTTCGATGGTCCCACGCGAACGCCGCGAGGCGCCAACCCCGTGAGATGGGGCTTGGGGTTTTCGAAAACAATGATTTGGGCTTTTGGAAAAGAGGTTTCCTAGGAGGGAACCATTGTTTGTTTGAAAATGAAAAAGTGGTTCCAAATTCAAAAGACTCGAGATCTAGACCTCTAGCCTATGGTACTCAAAGTCGCCACTCGGATCAGATCTTCCAGGAAATTTCGGTACAGCCTAGATACGTTAAGCCTAAATGATACCATCGTTCAGAGATTTGGGTCCATGATGAGTTATCTATTTCGTCATCATTTGAGTTAAATTACATTGTGAGAGAAACCACATTTATAATATTCGAACTAAACTAGATGTTTTCAGTTTATGTTTATCGCACATGCATAAAACGGTAAGTAAATTGAGGAAAGTAAACATGTAGAAAATTAAATGCGCCTATTCTACGAGGTATTATTTACATCATTGGGCTTGAGGTTTTAAAAATTGCCTAAATACATCGAAATCTAAGGGGTACAATCGCCTAGAATACATCGATATCTAATAAATATTACATTGATTTTAACATTGAAAGCGATACCCGAAGGAAAATAAATCCTAACATACATCTATCCTAGACTACCTACATCCATAAAGGTTATCACAAGTACTGCACGCCACACATAATTGCAAGTATGTTCGCTTTGATTTCTACGAGACCCGTATGGTCTAATTTAGAATATCTAAGAGTTCGAAATTTCTTTTTCATAAAAAAAGTTCATTTTATACACACAAACTTATTTAACCAATTTTAGTGAGAATGCCACATGCGAATATTTGTCGGGTCGATTATTCGGGAACTTCGATTCCCTTCGTCAGGGTTTCCTAACACACTTCATAATAATATTGACAGAAAATAGATTTAGGTCAAAAAAACATAAATCATGAAATTATTAAAAATGTTCTGAAAAAAAAGTAATATTAAAGCCGATAAAATAACGTTCCGGTGAATGAAACTCGGGTTTGTAAAATTTTCACATGTACGCTTCATGTTACTGAAAACTCAAATCTCAGATCTGAACGGTCACCACTGACCATCTCAAACATGAATCAAAACCTGGAAATTTTACAAATATTCTACCCTGCATTCTGTCTGGAAAATGACATCGTTGGGTGATATCTTGACATTGTTCAACGATGTTGGACATGCAGAATACATGCTGTTTTTGCCAATCTTTACATTTTCACATGTTTAACACATCAAACACATATATATGATAAAAACACATGAAGCACGACTCTAGGAACTCAGAGGCTTACCCCGTAGCCGTGAATCCACTTTGTTCGGTCCATGAAAATACCCGAAAAGTCCTCCTTGTTTCTTTGGTTTGGTTTTGCACTTTTTAACAAAAACGGAGATTAGAGGTCTACTCTTTGAGGGAAGGCAGTGCTTCCTAGATATGGTACGTGAAATGAGGAAGAAAAGAGTTAGAGATCCTTCTTCCTTTAGGTTCAGATCTTAGAAATGCTCTAAAACCTCAAACTTTGAACTTTGGTTTGTGTTTTGTGTTTTTGGGATTTTCTTTGGTTGTTTTTGCTGGTTCTTTATGCAGAGATCTTCAGTTTTCTCTTTGGAAAAGCCTCTTCCCTTTATTGACACTCAGCTCCCTTTCTATATGGAGCTCCCTTCAATCCAAACCTCCAGCTTGTCAAAGTTTTTCACTCACTTATGTTTTCTCTTTTCCATTATTTCTTCCACCCCCTAGTGGTTAACATGGGTTGGCAGCATGTTGACGAGGTGTTTTAGAGGAAAAAGTTCAAATTATGGGTGAGGGATGGGTATTTTTGGTTGAATAATGAAAGATATGTTTTTTTCTGTTTGGAAAGTAGATATCGTTAACGATATCGATGATGTCATTCAATGATATCAACGATATCGAACAAGGCAGCGAGCTTTTTCTTAGGTTGGGCTTTTTAAAGGGAAAAAAACCCAAAGAAACCAGGCAAATGATTTCCGGACAATTTCGGGACCCTGCGAAATGCAAAAAAGGTAACAAGGGAAAAATTACAACTTCATCATCGAACTCGCGAGTCAGGAAAAAAAAATCCCCTGCTCACAGGCTTCTCCTCGTGGGATCACTGATGATATGAGATCAGTATGGTCCCACGATTGAAAGAGCAGCGGGGTTTAGAGATAATACTTGCCCGGTCGCGGTTGGCACTTCCTTGGGGATGATGGCTGGAAGTTTTCTTCTTGATGTGGCCTTCGTGAATTGGTCTCTTGATGCCCCTTGCGAATTGCCCGCTTGGCGATGAATGCCCTAAGAGATTGACCTTTGAATGAATGGTACCACTGGAACCGTTAGGGAGAGAATGTTGACTCGTGTGCCTTCGTTCTTCTGATTGAGAATCCCGTGTGTAGGTTGTGAAAAGCCTACTGACGAAGTGGACCATAGAAAACCCGCTAACCATGCGAAGGCCGGGATAAGGTGTGAACTGTAGAAAGTTCGGATGACTGTTAAAAGTCAGGATTTTAAACTGTAAAAAGTTTGAATGACTGTAAAAAGTCAGGATTTTGAACTGTAAAAAGTTCATACGACTGTAAAAAGTCAGGATTTTGAACTGTAAAAAGGTCAGGCGACTTTAAAAAGTCAGGGTTTTGAACTGTAAAAAGTTCGGGTGACAGTAAAAAGTCAGGATTTTGAACTGTAAAAAGTTCGGGCGACTGTAAAAAGTTAAGATTTTGAACTGTAGAAAGTTTGGATGACTGTAAAAAGTCAGGATTTTGAACTGTAAAAAGTTCAAGTGACTGTAAAAAATCAGGATTTTAAAGAATGCAAGTTATGAATGAATGCATGTTTTAATTTCTTGATTGAGATTGCTGGAAGCAAAAATTTTTGCCCCTTCAATCATGAATTGAAAATATGCTGGTTTCTCGGGTCGGTGCGACCGAGTTTTGAAAACATTTCGTCAAGTCCCAATAGTTTGCGGGTCGTCTTCAAAGTTAACACTGAAAAACGAATTTTAAAGGGGTAAAATGAATTTGGGCTGAAAATAAAAGAAATGGGCAAGGCTGAAAGCCCATATCATTAACGATATGGGTTGATATCGTTAACGATATCCATTGATATCGGTAACGATATTGTAGTGGCAGGATAAAAAAAATAAAACTAAACTTTTTCTCTTCACAGTTTCATATTCCGAAAGTAAAACTACCCTTCTTCCAAAAACCGATTTTCTCCCCAAACTTGAGCGAATATGTTGTGCAAGATCAAGTCTCACAATCTGAGAGTCGTTTCTTCCTCTTCCCTCGAAGCTAATCCCGATATTCCGGGATTCAAACGGTGCCCTGTGGAGAAATCTCTTTGTTTCGAGCGGAAAGATGAGTTCCTTGGCTTTTCCTTCAATTCCCCCATCAATACTCTCCGCCCGAGGCTCTGGGAACACGCGTCAATAGTCCAAGTAACCCGAAACTCCCTTAATTTCAAATTTTTTTCGATTTCAATTTGAAAACCTAGGTTTTAGATTTGTGAAAAATGCATGATTTAGATGAAATTGATGTATGATTAGGCTTTATACATTGATTATGCATAGTTTAGGATGATTTGGAACCCGATGTGGGGGATTTAAATGAAGAAATTTGGATTTTTAGGGATCAAAATCACCACAGAGGCTATTCCTGCCTCTATCACTGTGACATCATTACGGATATCAACCTATATCGTTCACGATATCTACGATATCGGTAACGATCTCGCAGAGGGAGGCAGAATGTTTTTTGCCTCGTCTAGAAATCGTATTTAAATGATATTTTAACCCAGTTTGTAATTCCCGAAAGAATTAAAGTAAAAGGATACCGAATCTCACGTTGATTTTGAGATTGATCTTCTGCATTTTGTTTCTGTCTCTTGCAGCCGCAGACCTATACCAACTTTGGTGGTATAGGAGCCCTGGGATATTGGTGGAGCTGTACTGTCGGAGACCCAAAGCTTCGGGCTGCTATTGACGCTACTGGATCTTGCACGGATTTTTCCAGTGCACATGCCGCATTTGTCTCATCCTGCTCTCACTACCTTAGTCGAACGGTGGTCTGAGACTACTCATACCTTCCATCTTCCAATGGGAGAGCTGACCATCACTCCCTTCGACGTGGTGGCGATGACTGGCCTCTCCTAGCATCTGGGGGCCATTCACTTCGATGTCTTCATAGACCGGTTCTCCACTAGTCATCGGGTTATAAACCGGGTGCACGAGTTGTTTAGTTTGGCACCTCGCACGGGCTGGCTCTCGTACAAGGACCTGAGTACGCATTGGGGCGCGATGGAGGTGGTGCTTGCGGAGTCATGAGTCTAGTGCGTGCGCTCCTTCGTCATTTGCTTGCTGACAATGCTCTTCTTTCCCGTCAGCTCTAGTTTGATCAACTACGGGTTGATTTTCACTATGGAGGATCTGGAGACTATTCCAATCCTGAACTGGCCAAGGGTCATCTTAGGCTAGATGTATTATGGCTTAGATTGCGTGGTGAGGGCTCATGAGAAGGCCCTCAAGTTGATCCACATCCTCCTCCAGGTAATTGATTGCCTTTCGGACTTTATTTCTTATCCCTCTTTATTTTCGTGGCCTTATTTGACCTTAATTTCCCTGCAGTTCTGGGCTTTCTCTTACCAGATTCTTCCTTATCCGATCTTCAAGACCGAGCTAGTTTAGGGTGAACCTCTATTAGCCATCTAGTGCTAGCCTTTTGGTGGTCTCCTCCAATGGAGAACCAGATATCGAGAGCGCCTTCGCCATTTAACCACCGGGCAGGTATTGATTTGCTCCTTTAAACATTTTTGTCTTCATTTTTTAGTGTGTCGTTATAATCGATAAATTCTCTTATTATTGCAGATTGATTCAGATCCTTGGACCACCGTACCAAATCAAGATGCGGTGGTGACTATGAGGGCTGATGTTGATGATAATTGGCTGGTCTTAGAGTCTCCCCTCTCTCTCGAGTGGTACCTAGGGGAGAGAGTCTGATCCTGGCAGACTTCAAATGCTGCAGAGCAACCTGTGCCTCCCCATCCTCCTACTGGTGTTTTCTGGCTGCACCTGATGATTAGGTCTGAGGTGGATCGCACTACCTGCTTTGAAGGTAACGGCATGGCGGTTCCTTCCATTGGTGGTTCGTATTCGGCGCATCTGGGGTGCCTGATCCCTCCTTGCCCTTGCATCTCTGATGATGATATGGAGGTTTGGTATCGCCAAAAGGCGGTAGAGATGTTGGGTGTGGTTTCCTCCGATGAAGAGGAGGAGGAGCTACATGGAGGCGGCGGTGGCAATGATGGTCCTGATGATGGTTCGGGTCATGGAGGCGATGATATCGGTGGTGGGGGCCTCGGCATTGGAGACCTCGGTGGCGGAGGAGTGGCTGGGACCATAGAGTCGGTGACGGCGATCATGGTCATATGGGAGGTGACAGCAACGGTCCTGTTGGTAGCGAAGACTACAGAGGTGGCGGCCCGAGCTCTTCAAGGGTATGAATATCTTCTCAACTTAATCTCTTTTGGATTCTTATTATTTTTATTGTGTATTTATGGCTTTTGTTAAACAGGCTAACATAGGAAGAGAGCTCGGGTACATCGATCAGGCTCTGAGGACCGGATGCATCATATCCCTGGCTTTGTGGAGGGCCATTCTACCATGTGGGAGTAGGGATGTAGAGGTGGATAGCCGCATCGTCGGGACCACAGAGGATGAGGATGATTCTTCTTAGATGAAGATGTTTTTACCCTTTCTATTTTTTAGCTTTTTGGGTGCCATTAACACTTTTGTAGTTGGGAGAAAATTTGTTTTGATATTTTTGCCACATCTCAAACTGGATCCTTTTAAACAACTTCACCTTGTTGAACATTCTAAAAAGTTTAGGCTTATGAAAGGATAAAAGGATCTTGGCCTTTGCGCGCCAAGTCCTCACATGTGGTGTTTCATTTCATGAATATGCTTTCTTATTTATGAATGATTTCGTATATGCATGAGTGAATGTTATTGTTAATGCATGGTTAATGTGTGCATAGGCAATATGGCATCCCACAATCAATAGCTTCGAACTTTCTTGCACACATTGAAGAATTCAGACTAGGATAAGCTTGAGAGGTTCGACTTACGGGGCCTCCGCTATCTTACGTTCTGCCCTATGAATGCAGTTTTGGTTAGGGTTGCAGTTTCATTTTGGGACCCCCGATCACCCACGTCTTCTAGTTTTCCCAACAAGAATTATGGCCAATGATCGAGGAGTATCAAGCCATCCTTGGATTGCCTTATCCTCGTGCTTTTCCATTTGCGGTCCCATCCTTCCACTTTGGTGCCGAAGCTAACCTCCGGGGTTTATGGAACTTGGATTCCGTGGCCTTTTTTCTTGCTCACCCATCGTATCCTGGGGATTTTAGGTTGCTACTATGCAGGAGTGGTGCATCAGTGCCCCAAGATCTCATATTACCTGGCCGTACATGGTGGTTTTGCTTTTGATGTTAGAATTTATTTGCGGAGTTGGTCATGTTACCCCGTTCTGGCTAATGTCCGTTATCGATCCCCTTCATCAAGGTAATTCTCCATCTACATTGGCGCTGGCAGAGAATTTTATTAGCATGGATGCCGCTATCTCTTACCCTGATTTGGTCGATGACCGATTCACACTTCTTGAGGTAGACTAGTAATGACTACTTATAGATTTCCTCATTTTTTGGCTTGCTAAATAGGCTTTTACTTCAGGTTTGGCTGTTGGAGAAGCTTTCTCTGATTAGCGATCCCCGAGGAAACCCTTCTGATTACTCACCCATTGCGTACAATAGGCAGGGGTTAACCATTGAGGAACACTCCCGGATGACTGAGGAGAATTGGATCCAAATATTTGGTACACTTTCTAATGATAGGATCTGCTGGCTTTACCCCTGGTGGGAAATTACTCACGTTGTAGTCTTGATGTTTGAAGATGGGATTCTGTTGATGGGCTTGTACCACACCACCTTCTACTCGCCTAGTTGTATCTATAGGCAGTACGGGAGATGTCAAAGGATACCACATGACATATGCACCTTCCAGGTTTCAGAGTGGCATCATTCTTAGCCAGACAGGTTACCGGTCTTGTGGAGTCAGCACACTCAATTTACTCATCCTGATTACAAGGAAATCGAGACTGCAAAGACTGATAGGTTCTACCGCGGATGGTTAGGAGCGATTAGGTCTCTGACGGACCCTGGGGGTTATGTTTGGGTGACACGTGAGTGGCTGAGAGAGGAAGATGGGCTGAGCCCTTATGATCGTGGATAGAGCTGGCTTGATGAATCGTCGAGAATGATGCTATTTTAATAAAAGAAGAAAACTAATCGACTTTTGCTTAGAGTATACCAGTGTGGTATGACTTTATCGGATTTGTTTATCTTTTCTTTTCTTAATTACAAATTATTGCACTAATCATATTGTAAAATGTTTGTTGTTTACTTGTGATGTTTCAGGCATTAGCATTCATGTACTTCCCTAAACATACACATTAAACATTTTCAGCTAGAAATGATATCTTTTGGTGAGGCTTTATTCAGATCTCGAAAGTCCACACATACCCAAACTTTCCCGTCCTTCTTTACAACTGGCACAATGTTGGCGAGCCATGTGGGATACTCTACCACTTCCAGAAATTTGGCTTCTATTTGTTTGGCTACTTCCACTTTCACCTTTTCGACCCATTCCGGTCGCAATCTTCGCAGCTTTTGCTTGACTGGCTTGACTTGTGGATCAGTTGGGATTCTGTGCTCGGCGATCGCTTTGTCGACACTTGGTATGTCTTCATATGACCAAGCGAATGCTACCACGTGTTTTCTAAGTACATTTACTATCTCACGCTCTTCTTCAAGATTCAGATAACTCGAAATCATCACCATTTTAGGTGATTCATCCGTACTTAAATTGATTTCATGCAATAAAGTATCAGTTATGATGAAAACATTATGTGAATGATCACGAAAATGCATGCTTCCATCTGGCGAGACATCATACAAGTATGCAAAGTTCTGATTCATTAAATGAAATGCCTCATAGGCAGAGTTGTTAACATCGAAAATGTTCGCTATATTAAAAATTACATCACTAGAATCACTCTCCTCCACAGGCAGAGGGTTTTCATTTATCATTGCAGTTGGCTCTTCAATGGTGGGCTCAGTAGGTCTTTCCTTCTTCTCCATGGTCGTAGCTTTGGTGACTGCCTCTACGGCTGCTGCTAGCTGGTCTTGGGTGTTCCCATCTTTCTTCATCAGGGCTGCAAGTGCCTTGGAGATGGCTTCGATGGCATCTTAGACTTCATCCGTCATGGGTTCAGGTTCGGGTTCATCTTGAACGAACATTTTGGACTTCCCTTTAGCCTTGGTCATTCCAATAACTACTATGGGGTAATATCTTGAACTTTCCCTTCTGCCTCAACCTCTTCAGAGCACCCTGAGCCATCCACAGTCTCAATTATTGGGGCCAGCATACACTCCTTGGTGAAATCGTACACATCACTGAAGATCTCAAATCCTGGCACAGATTCTCCATTCCTCATCATGGGTTCACTATCCCCCAAGTATTGCTTCTCCCCTTCGATGGTGCACACACTAACCATGTTACAGAAAAGTGGTCATTTGCGCTTGTATATTTTATGTTTGGGGGTAAACCCAAGTCCAGCTCTAGGGTTCAGCAGGAGAGGGTCTATGGCTTCCACTATCTCCTGGTGATACTTTTCGAGCCCTCTACTTGGAATAAATCCCTGCCTCTTCATCATTCATTTCAAACCTGTTGAGAAGTAGTGGTAGCCTATGGGAATCGTCTTCCTCTTCTCCACATCCTGTAAGTTGATCATAGCTACACGTGGACCCTGTTCAGCGAAGGTCACTATCGCTATTATAGACTCTTCGTCTACCTCTATAGGAACTGGTTTTCTCGGATGAACCAGTTTGATCTTCTGATGGAGTGTGGAGGGTACTGCACCAATGGCATGGATCCAGGGTCTTCCCAGTAGTAAGGAGTACGAGACATGTATGTCCAATACAGTGAATTTTACCTCGGATTCCACCCCATTAACCACCACGGTTGTAGTGAATGTGCCTACCACCCCACGCTTCGATTCATCATAGGCCCGGATAACAGTGTCAAACCTTCCCAACATAGCTTCACTTAATCCCAAGTAAGGTAGCACCCTAAGTGAGCATAAATTTAGGGCCAAACCGTCATCCACCATGATGCAAGGAATGGATCTGTCAAAGATATTGACCCTGATAAAGAGCGCCCTATTGTGATTTTACCGTTCTGGTGGTAGATTTGACTGGTCGAACATGATGGCAGGGATTTTCTTCAAGGGTATCCCCTTCCCTATAGCTGAGCACATCTCGATCATTGAAGTAGTCGGTGTCGCTTCCAACTCCATTAGTTTCTGCACTAAACCTCGGTGATGTGCCTCGAAGAAACGTAAAAGCTACCATATGCTGTACTTAGCCTAGGTGTTCTTAAGCTGATTGACTAGGGGGTCTACTTCCAATTTATCTTCATTTACCACCGGCAGTAGAGGTGGTTCCATGTTATCCCTACTGATTTCCTTGGCCGAGGAATTTCCAAGATGGATCGGGTTATTTCTGAAAACTCACCCACTATGGGTCACTTGCAAGATTCCATTCTCCATTACCCTGGTTTCAGTGGGTGTCTCCCACGAGTATTGCAGTTCCTCATGCCTCCTCTTCAACTGGTAAGAATCTAAGTTGATCGACCCTTTCCTGTGCAACACTTCCTCCACGGGATGGGTGTCATCCTTGCCTTCGTGGTTTCAGGATTTGAGAAAATACGCATCTAGGTCTATGGGTTTAGCCTGCTGCTTATTCATTTCAACTTCCTTGACCTTTTCCTCCATTCCATCTTCTCAGAGATTAAAAGTTTCCAAGAAAACTATATCGATGAATATCATCCCGGTAATATCCAATTTGCTTAGCTTCTGAAATCTCTTGACCTCTTCTCTTGTCCTCAACGGGAATGGACAATTGAATTCTACTTGAATTGATTGTGTACCTCTCCTTTGTGCTGCTCTTTTCACACGAGTCATGTTGGTTTGAAGATAAAGGATTGAAAAAAGGTTTAGATACTTGAATATAGAAGATTAGAAATTTCAGAAATTTGAAGGCTTTTTAGAATGTGTGGTGGCTAGGGTTCAACTTGGACCTATTTATAGAGGTTTAAAGGGACTCTAATTGGTCATAAATGGGTTATAGCCGTTTGGGGTCAAAACTAGCCGTTAATGGTGGTTTTAGCCATCTGTCACGTGTTAGTTCGGGATCTGTAACGGTTATAATTTTATCGTGTCA
>CATIWQ010045720.1:0-12298 GCA_949673415.1 Euphorbia schlechtendalii
AGTACAAGTATGCTCAAATCTGAGTTATTGAAAACCTTGTGTAGGAGTTGTTATACTTTGGGTCATACTTATTCATACCCTGGCGATCAAGATGATACATGTGATTATGGGTATAGTGATGATCACTTGTTGGTAAGCCAAGTAATCAAGATGGGATCCATCGCTCTTGATATAGTGATATAGTGGGAGATGTACCTTAGGGCCCCTTGTTGAAGAGACACACTCATAAACCTCTAATCAGAGTATAAGATTAATAAAACGGGTTTCTAGTTAATCTTGATACATAATGGTTGAGTTGTGTTCTTCGTGAACAAGTCTAATTCCAGGATAGCTACAGCTGTTTCATGAGCTGGCACTTATTTTAAGCTCACTGGATGGTACTTAACCTGTTGGAAGGAGTGTATTGTATTGGTTACTACTACAGAACTTGATCAAGTCACAAACACGTGATGTTCCAAGTATTGTGGGATCATACGCCTTTGCTAGAAAGCCCATTTGATCGTCTAGAGCTATCAAGTTCCATATCGGTATGGAACACTAAGCCTAAAGGTTCCCAAATGAGAAGCTAAGTTTAGGTTAACCTCTAGCGGCTCAATACTTTGGGATCCTATGAGGTCACACACTTTGGGTTTTTATTGAACTAAATAAAGAACCTATAGACTGGGTCTATGCCGAGAATATCTGTTAGAGGAATTATTATTTGGTGGGACCAAATTAATATTAAAGGGAATAAAGAGAAAAAAGGGAAAAATGGCATGAAGAGTAGCAAGGGAATTTTTCTTGGATGTACAGATAAGGGCTTGCGCGGATGCCCTGTAAGTTGAAAAGCTCGCGGGCCGCTTGCAGCACTAGCGGGCTTGCCTTGTGGTAGGATCTGTGGGTTAGCCGACGGGTCCAAGTGACCCACGTGGCTAACTCGCTAAGTGAGATGGGATATTCCCATCCCACTTTACATTTGAGGGGGAGTAAAACACTCCCCCTTTATCCCTATACATAGGCCTCCAGCTCCTCTTTATTCCACACTTTAGCTTAGCTTTTCTCTCTGAGTTCGATATCTCTTTCTTCGTTCATTGTGCGAGATCCTTCACGAGTTTCTCCAAATAACAAAGAATTCTTTTGAAGGCTCTTTCTAATTAAAGTGAGCCTTCTCAGTTTTATTTTCGGGTTGGTCTTCTAGCGGTCTAGCAGCTACTGTCTACTAATGGGTTCTACCTCAACGAGGTTTTGGTCGATGAAGATCTGTGTGGATCAATCGTAGAGGCCATCCTAGTTTGGAGGCTCGTACTAACAAAATTCTGCAGAATTTCTCTAAGGGAACACTGCAACTAAAGAAAGGGAAAGCACACATCAACTGGTGATGTTCTAAACTTAGATGCTAGGTTTCTTTTATAAGCTTTATAAACATAAAAGCATCTATGGAATGTTTTAACTTAGATAATATCAATCATGGCATGCTTAGGAGATCCTTAGGTTAATTTTAAGTTTTGAAATTGCGCATTGCAACATTTGTATGTTCAATTACTCTCTTGATTATCTAGTAGGGACATGGTAGGAAGTAAAAAAAGCTAGAATGCGATAAAAAAAACTAACCATGATTGTGTCATTGCAACTCAATGCAAATTCTTTTCTAGATAAATCAACACCCTCTCATATACATTAAACATATTATATTAGCTAATTGAAATAAGATCACTAAATAAATGTACAAACATAAGTCTTAGAATTAAATAGATGGAATATGGTAAGTACGTGGTGGGAACATGGTAGGAACTTGCTAGGCATATTATATTTCATTGAGAGTTTGTTCAAAACAACAAATTTATGTTTGTAACTGATTTCTATCATATTTCATATATTTATTAGCATTCTACCATATATAGCTACTAGATACATTCAAAAACTTTTTTTCAACTAGTAAGAACATGGTAGGAAGTACAAAACAAATAATTAGTATGAAAAACACAACAAAATTTAAAAAGAATGACAAAGTTCAGTTAAATGATGTTATTAATCAAGTAGGGACACGGTAAGAAGTAAAAAACATCAGATTCTGACAAAAAAACCTATTATGAATAGTGTCGCTACAAATCAACGCAAATGTTTTTGTAAATAAATCAACAACCTCTCATCTAGATCAAACAAATTGTATTAGCTAATTGGAATAAGATCACTAAACAAACATACAAACATAAGTCTTAGAATTAAATAGATGGAATCTGGTAAGTATGTGGTAGCAAAATAAGATGGGAAAATTAAAAAAAGAAGCATGACATCATCTGTGACATCATCAGATGATAATGGATAAGCATGCATATATAGAACGTACAAGGTAAAAAAACAAACTTTATGTGGTTATGAAATGCAAAGGAATTAGTTAGAATGTAAATTAGTAAATTTTTTAATCAAAGTGGACATTTATAACAATTTCCCAGTGCCATTTTCCTATCTCTAAATGGAAAAAATCTAAATCTAAACAGTCTAATTAAAAGATTACTATCCTTAAGCTCCTTAGTGACAACAACTTAATTTTAAAGGGACAACAAGAAGAATTAAGCTATAGTATAAGATAATGGGAAAGATTCAAGCCTATAAAAAGAGCAGGGTTCCAACCAAGGAACTTTGTAAAGTTTTGTTCATTCTCAAGAGCATTAAAACTATCTCAAATTGTTGCTGAACTTCACTTTTAAAAAGCATTACGAAAACTTTCGTTCATAAATCATTTTGTTAAATAGTTGACTAAAACAAAGTTCATTTCCAAAACTTGTAAATCACTAGCTCATGTGTTGAGTTAGTGTGGGGGAGCTTGGATACACCAAGGAGGATACTTAGAGTATTGGAATAGCTCAGAGCCTAGAGATAGCAAGGATGGTAATTCTGTTTTGGTAAAGTTCAACTAGGATTGTTGGACAGTACTTCAATCTATATTCAACACTTTAATATTTGTTCTGAACCATTGAAGGAGAATCACTAGTGGATTAAATCTTGGATAAGAGATACCAAGGATTAAATTAGGCAAAGGCTGAACTTGTATAAAAATATGTGTTTGCAACTTTTAAACTCTTAACTCCTTATTAACTGTTGCATTTAGAGTGTGATTCTATATGAATCAGATAAATCTCAAAGACTACATTAAAGGATAAACATTTATTAAACTGAAACCATAATTACTTAGAGTCTGAATCAAAGGTTATTTTATTAAAATTCCACAACAACTTCTGAAGTTTGTAAAAACTCAAAAAGAATCATTTACCCTCTTTCTAACACATTTAATCACCCTTACTCTAACACATTAACCACCCTTACTAGGACCAACAATTGATATCAGAGCAATATTCACTAAATATATTTAACACGTCTAGATTTAAAAGATCATAATTATGAGTGAAAATTGCATTAAACACTTTCCTTGAAATTAAACTATATAAAATCTCCCATAAGGACTCTTTATGTCTAGACATCCTTTGTTCTTTTGGAAGAATTATACATTCCGAAAGGACTAAAAACTTTATTCAATGATAAGACATCTATTATTTGTTAGCTATTGCTAATGGATCATATGTGCCTATTGTGACTGTTGGAGAAGTAACCACTTCCTAATTTGAAGATCAATATAATGATTTCAATATGAAAAAATTGTAAAGCAAAGAGTTACTAATATTAACTTTCTTCATGTGATTTAGATGCTGTAGAGTATAATAAAATTCTTAGTTGTGAGAGTGCATAAGAAATTTGGAAAAAGTTGGAGATGCCCTTTGAAGGAACTGACAAGGTTAAAGAATCCAAAATGAACCAATATACGCGCCACTGTGAGCTATTTGACCATTTCTAGCATGAATCCCAGATTCACCAACATCATCAATAAACTAAAAAGATTAGGAAAATTATTCATATAGGAAGAGAAAGTTAAGAAAATCCTTAGAAGCCTGACCAAAGATTGGCAAGCAAAGAAGAGTGTTATGGAAGAGGTTAAGAATTTAACAACTTGCAAATATGATGAGCTGATCAGATCTCTAATTACTCATGAGATCTCCATGTAGAACTTTCAAAAAAAGGATAAAGCCAAAGTTGAAGGCAAAAAAACCATTATTCTTAAAGTTGAATCTACTAATGAAAATTCCTTTGATGATGATGAGTAAATGGATATGCGAGCAAGAAAATTCAAAAGGTTTATGAAGAAAGGAGGAAAGTTTCTACAAAGTTTTCAAAAGAAGGGAAGTTATCCTCATTAGCAAGATTTCTAGAAGAAGGATTCTCCAAAAGGAAAATTCAAAACCTCTAAAGATAAGCCAAAGCTAGATCACACTAAGAACCTCACTTACTTTGAAGGTCATCAAGAAGTTCATATCAAGTCCAACTGTCCAAAGCTGAAGAAGGATAAAGGAAGAAAAGCCATGGTAGCAACTTTGAGTAACACTAATGAAGAAGCATCTCCAAACTCATCCAATAGTGATGAAGAGATTGCTAAAATATGCTTCATGGCAATTGATGAAGAAAACATAACACTTATTATTGAGTTAGAAGGAGAAACTGACAAAGCCTCATCTTTACATCATCTTGCTCAAAGTCATTTCTCTACGCATCAATTGCTCCAAACTAATATATGGGCACTGCAATGGGAAATTGTTGAGGGTAAGGGTTGATTATAATGGCCTGATACTCCTTGATAATAGGACAGAGCTCTTGTGTGGAAAAACTAAAGACACGATCAAGAGGATCGTAGAAAGTGAGCATCGCATGAATAAAAGCCATGTTCGTCAGGCGAAAAGTGAGATACAAAAGCCCCCATAAGCTTAAAACCTCCAGTCGAGATTCTTGAGGGTCCCTAAATATGATCTCAGTTGGGTGTTTTGGGTTTCCAAGGGAAAAAGGAGCGAAATGAAGAAATATAAGAAAAAATAGAGAGCTAGACCAAGGAAGGGAGCGATATTAGCCTAATGACTTGGAACCTGTCTAACAGGTCAAATTGGTAATGGCCTAGTCTGGTTCGGTCTCGAAGGTTAGCCTGGTACCAAAAAGAAGACCTTGGCTCTCCATTGTAGCAAAATTCTCAGCTCTTTTTGGTCCCTTTTCCTCTCTCTTGAGCATAAATTTCAAAATTGGGTCTTTTTATGCAACAATTTACAAGTGATCTCAAGGGGATAATTTTTATAAGAAAGCAATTTTTAATAAAAATATAGGAGTACTACAACGTCCAAAATAAAAAGGTGCAAATGTATCATATGTATAATCTACACAAATAAAGCTACAAAAATAAAAGAAAATCTAGCCTATTGCAGCATGGACTAAGCCTCCTCATCACTGCTGCTGCCATCATCATCCTCTATCTCATCCTCCTCCTCCTCCTCATCATTGTAGGGCTCGAGTTTGGGGGAAACTCTCTTGTCAAAGGTCTGAGGTAGGTACTTACCCCCAAAGGTGTGCTTAATAAGATTAGGCCTATGGTTAGGACCAAAACCATCATTGTTCCACTGCCCAAAGTGGGTCTCCATCTCCTGCACCTCCGGGCCTATCTCCATCAAAAGCGTGATCTTGGATTCAAGCCTAGATATGAAACCTCGAAGGTCCATGACAGTGCTGGATCACTTGTGGGCCAGTGCCTCTGCTGCCTCCTGCATTGCCTCGGATGTCAGCAATCGATCTCGGCCAACTCTACCTCGACTCATAGCTGGTTACCCATCTCAGTTTGCAACCGGTCTCACTCCATGCCAATTAAAATCTATGAGAGGAATAAATAATCAACACACACATACATACATAGTGAATAAATAACTAACCCACATACATTTATACATACATAATCATACATCATCACAATTATGCATATTATTATTTCTGTGAAAAATAAATTTTAATGCAAGATCTTACCATGGCAAGCGTGTCCTAAGTCATCATGTGGTCTTAGACTAGGAATAGCTCATGAGCTAACCGTTCCGTTTGAGCAATGGGCAGCTGCACAAGAATGGTTAAAGCCGTAAATCAGTAATCTTGTTTGAAAGTAGAATTCTAAAAAGGGAAAAACTCTAAAGCACTCACATGGGTGGCGTTTGTGGGTATGAAGTTGAAGGGTAAAGTAGGCTTCGATAAGTGCCTCAACTCCCTCTCTCTTGGCCACATCATCAACATAAAGACATTGTCTAGCTCTTGGCATAGGACTCTCTCGGTCACTCTCAGAATCGACGTCTCCCTTGCAAGCTCCTGAGTCGGTTATAGCGATAGGACCTCTCCCTCTCTCTCCTCTCCCGTTGAGTCCCCAGCTCCTCATGGACTGCCTGCTCGATATATCTGGGCCTCTTATTGTGAACCTACCACAAGAAGTTTAAAAGTTAGTTCGAGAATCAAATGTTTAAAATGGATACAAAATTAGAGGGAATAATGCTTACCTGGAGGAAAGGCGTCATGCGCCTGGACCTAGTAGAGCTAGGAGACCCCGTGTCGGAGCCTGACACTCCAAGATCAACAGCGCTCACATTTGGGGCAGTAGGATTAACAACCATAAGAGGATCTCCCTCAGTTCTCATACCCTCATCTCCAGCCTCGGGAGGATCTTCTATATCATCCACATCATCATCATCATCATCATCATCGTTCCCATCGTTGGGGATGTCCTCAACAACCAGCTCTACTTCCTTGAGTAGGGATGAAGTAGATGAGCCATGAAATCTTGGTATCGATGGGTGATTGAAGGTAATCTTCACCCTCAACACTCTATAAAGTGTACAAACTCATCTACCAAAAGTAAGTGGGGCCAAACTAATCCTATGGGCCTTTGGAAACCAAAATCATCCAAAACCATTCAAAAACAATCCAAAAACCATCAAAACCAAATAGAACAACCCAAAAACTGTGAAAATTCCTCCTATATAAGCCTAAAAATTAGGTTTTAGAGAGCAATTTATCATTTTTAACATCTTTTTGGGTAAGATTGAGAGAAAAACTTTAGGGTTAGGGTTTTAGGGAAGAAGAGGGGAAAATCTTCCACTTAAGATCTTTTCTCCATTTATCTTCAAAATCCTTGAGTTTGGGTCCCAAGAGTTAGGGACTGAAATCTAACTCTCAAGGTTTCTAATTCCGTCCTTAAAATCCACTTTACAATTTCCTTCTTCCAAAAATCAACTAAAAGGCTTAGAGGATCTTGTTTTTCGATGTTTTTGGCTCCTAAATCTGTGGAATCACGTCAAAGGGGTAAGATTATGAGGTTTTAGACTCTTTGGCATGATTTGTGTGTTTTTTTTATCTTTTTATGGTGTTTGTGGGTCTATTTTGGTGTCTTGCCCGGAACCTTTCCCCGTGGGGTTGATACTAGCTTGACCGGGAGGATGATATTGACCAAAGGTCGGTACCGGCCTCTCAGATGGGTCGGTACTCGAGTACTGCCTGGGAATAGTCCCAATTAGCCTTTGGAGGTTGTTCCTGGCTGATAGGGTCGTACCGCCTGGCCAATCCGATACTAGCCTCATCATGAAGCTGGTCTCGGCCGACTAGGGGGGTATCGACCCTATCCCCACTACAACCCCTTTTACCCCCTTTTTCCTAGTTTTTGTGTATTTTCGCGTCATTTTAGGTTCCCCCACATTGGGAAACACATTTTCCTCGATAACCACCCCAACTTATGACATGTATCATTATCAACAATAATATTTGTTAATAATCGAGTCTAAAATCAATATTTTCTCAATAAAAGCACATGGGAAACTCAAATTTCCCATTTTTAATCCATAAAGCCTCAATTACCCTAATCTAACTTATGCTACTAACCAAGTCTTGTATTGTATATTAACTGTGCCATGATTATTGTGATATATCATGTGCTGAACTTTGTGGAAGTAGGTAGATCGAGGTAAGATGTATGCTAGGTTTTATTTCCCTTTGGGTATCACATTTCTAAATAAAAATGCATTTGTAGAACAAATGTATTTAGGGCCATTTGTATACCCCTGATTATGTATTCTTATTTACCCTTCCCTTTTATGTTAGAAGCCTTTGTATTTTCTTTATTGCTTTCGCTTGTTCATTTATCGCTTTATTTCTTTTTCGCTTTCCGCATGTGGATGTTATAAATGCTAATTAATAATAGAAAATAACTAATCTAATCATTGAAATATTTTAAAGGTGGTTACGTATTTATAATTGTAACCTAAATAATGACAAAGTAGGTAAGTCATCCTAACCCAAATCTCTGCACTATGGTGTGATATAGGCTTAACGGATCTAGGTTGTATCGAATTTCCTTTAAGAGCTTATGCGGGTGGAGACTCCATAACATAGGCTAGATGTTTAGGCCTCGTGTTTTCTAAAAATTTTATCTCCTCTTGTTCTCGAAAAACCACATGCCCCCTCTCACAAGCCCGGTGCCTTGTTGCGACCGTGCGAGTTTAGATTGTCATTCGTTCACAATGAGAATCCACCTTGAGAGGGCTTCATTACATCTCTAGAGGTTCATTTCAGATGATTTTCATGCTTTTAAAGCTCAAGAACATAAGAACATAGGAAATCACAGTGTATTATTTTGCTAGAGAGAAGTTTTTAAATCAAAATTCAAGTGTCTGTTTATTGAGATTCTTTAGGGTGGTCTTATAGGAGAAAATGAGCTAGAAAACTACTCAATCATGTGTTAAAATTCATAGGATAATGGTTGAACATGGGTCAGTGGGGTTTTGACAATTTTAGCAACTATCAAAATCGCCGCAGAGGGGCCTCGACGCCCCGTGGGGTCGCCCACGCCCCTGTTGGAGGGAACATCTCTAGTGGGGGCACCCACGCCTCTCTGGTGGGGGTGACGAGGCTTTTTGTGGGTGCAAGCATCCCCTCTATTGGGGAAATTCATTTTTTTTGTCTTCTCCCCTAGCAAGGGTGTGCGAGGTTTAATCTTTTGTTTACCTTTTAGCTCGTTTTGGATGCGTCTTGGGTTCTTTTTGGGTATCATTTGGATATTTTGGACGTATTTCCCTATTTTTTATTATATTGGGCATGTTTCAAAATCTTGAAATCATTTCAAACTCATCTCATAAGCGATGTGAATGCCTCTCATGGTTGTGGAAGTGTCGAAAGGCTAAGTTTAAAAGACTTCATAATCATTCCGTGAGATGGTGGAAATCCCATGATCACAATAGTTGTGTTACACAACCTCTTGTTGCCATGTACTTAGCTTTTGTAGTGTTGAGTACAACAAAAGTTTATTTCTTATTATATCATGAGACTAGACACTCTCCAAGGAAATGACATTTATTAGTGGTTTTTTTTCCTATCAAGTTAGTCTCTTCCATAGTCAGCATCTGCATATAATTTAGGAGTGAAGTCTGGACTTTTTGGATACAACAATCCTACATCAATATATCCTTGCAAATACAAAAGATTTCTCTTAATAGTGTCCAAGTGAGATCTCTAGGGTCAGCGTACATTAACATACGGTGTATTGAATATCAAGCCTACTAGCAGTTAAGTAAAGTAAAAAACCAATAATACCTCTGCAGAATTTACTAACTGCACATTTACTAGCTTCATTTTTGCTTCAAATAATATATGTGGCCATTGGAGTTGACATAGGCTTTGCTTGCTCCATGAAAAAATTCTTCAAGGCTTCATTGGCGTATTTTGATTGCTGATGAAGATTCCATCATCGCTTTGCTTGATTTACATACCAAGGAAGAAATTCAATTATCCCAACATTGACATTTTAAACTCGCTCTTCATTTGTTTGATGAACTCTTTGCAAAGCCCTTCATCAGTTTCTTAAAAAACGATGTCATCAACATAGATTTTGACTAGCAACATATCACTTTTCCTACTCTTGATGAATAAAGGTGTATCTTCTTTGCCTCTGACATAGCCTTTTGTGAGTACAAATTTCGATCCTTCTTAAGAATCGATGAAGAAAAGTATTTTCACTTTCCCTCCAAAATATGGTGATTTCATATTATCTTTTGGCCTCTTAGACCTTAAACCCATGAAAATAATTAAAAAAAGCAAAAAAGGAGCCAAAAACCAAAATTCAACATCCCTTTAAGGTTAGGTCGATACTAGCTTGACAGATTGGACTGATCCAAGGAATCGAATAAGTACCAGCCTAGTTTTAGCAGTTAAGTCAGTCCCAAAATCTTATTTTAGTCATATTTTCCATGTCATTAATTATGGGGACCACTTTCCCATCCTATATAAACTCTAAAGATTAGGGTTTAAATAGGGCTCAACTTCACTTTTCAATTTGAAGAGTGTTTGATGAGAGAAAGTGAGGGTTTCTTGAGATTTTTTGGAAAAAATTCAAATCTCTTCTCTTTTCTTGATTCTCTCCTCTCTTTCGGGTTATTAAAAAGGTTAAAACACATTAATCTAACCTTTCAGTTCCTTTTCCTTCACAAAATCAACTCTCTACCTTTACACTCTTAAAAAAAACAACCAAAATCAACCAAAAAGGTCTTGGAGGATCTTTTAGAAGGCGTCTTTAACTCCCAAACTAGTGGATTCACATCAAAGGGATAAAATTCTAAGCTTTTGGAAACTCTTGGTGTGTTTGTTGTGTGTTTTATGGGGTTTTGAGTGCATTTTGTGACTTAATCTAAAAACAACCCGGTACACCTCCCTATGTGGCCGGTATTAACCTTGTTAATGAGGGGTTACTGGGCTTGAGGGGGGTACCAAGCAGTTTGCTTCCAAATTAAATTTTTTTCTTCAAGAAAATTGGTTATAAGCACAAGATTTTCAGTCTCTCTTGCAAAGCGATGAAGAGTAATATTTTTATTCACTCTCTAATTCACGTGATCCACATCAAGGTTATGTGACATCTGGAAGAGATCTTTGGGCCATTGGAAACCAAAACCGCTGAAACAAACCATTCCAAATCGTCAAAACCATTCGAAACCATCGAAAAACCCAAAATCAAACCCAAAAAATTCAAAATAATATGCTTCCTCTACCCCCCGATCAAACTAGTTCAAGATTTGTATAGCTAGTCAGATCGGTCCCAATACCCGGCTAGTACCATTCTGCCCAGTATATCAATCACAAATATAAGATCGGTCTTGATCTAGCGATTTCCAGATTGAACCGGTACCGGCCTTGCACAAATTGCAAGGTTGGTTCTATATGATTTTTCAACACTTTTTTCATCTCATTTCCAAAAATACCCCTTACTTTAATTCATTTTAAAATTTTTTCTCCCCTATATAAGCCTAAAATTAGGTTTAGCTTCAAGGACTTTTGCCACTTTTATCATTTTTGGTGAGAGATTAGAGAGAGAAAGGATTTCCTTATGGTTTTAAGGAAAAGATTGAGAAAGAGCTCCGCTTAGCCTCTTTCTTAAGATTTTCTCCAAAAATCCTTCTCTTCTAGGGTTCTAAAAGTTAAAAACAAAAAATCTGACTCTAGGGTTTCCTAATCCCCCACACAAACCACTCTCCATCACTTTATTTCTTCAAAAATCAAGATTAAAGGCTTTGAGGATCTCTTTTGGTGTTTTTGGCTCCTGAAGTCGTGGATTCACATCGGAGGGGTAAGATTTTAAGCTTTTGGAGACTCTTGGTATGATTTTTTTATTCTTTTTGCATTTTTTGTGCATTTTAGGGTTTGTTTAGAGCATCATACCAATACCCGTCTACCTAAGGTCGATTGATAAATGTATAATTACACTTATTATCTTGATATTTTTACTCATAAAATGATGTGGTTTAGAGTCATTTATACTTCATATAAAAGATTTCACATGGTATGTAGTTATTTTTTATGCAAGTGTAGAAACTAGGTGAATCTTGGGAGTGAAATGATCAAAGATGGAATTCTATGCAAAAAGAGTGAAAAAGGTGGAAAAAGATGCATGGAATACAAGGAATTGGCTTAGGATCGAATTTGTCAAAGATCGGTAAAGTTGCAAAGAATAATCATGAAGAAAAGCATGAGTCATGATCAAGTCACGATCGTGATTCCTACTCAAGATTGGCCAAACCACGCTCATGACTATCTATCGTGATCGTGACTTATCATTCTTCACAAACAGTAAGTTACCAACTTACATTCACGATCACGACATGTATGTCACACTTGCGAATTGTGATGGATTTGATCAATTCTTCTCAACTTCCAACCACCGGATAAGAACGATCAACCGCCATCAACTATCAGGCAAAGAGACACCTTTCAGAGCCAATGCAACCACGAAAAGGTGCCTATCCATTGAAGATAAGGATGAAATTTTACATCTAATCACATTAAAGATGATGCAACCCTTCACCAATGGACATGACTATTCATTTGGAGAAATGCAACCTTTTACACTCTATAAATAGAGGTTCAAATCAACCATTTCATG